>JABFPN010001868.1:0-25694 GCA_022817305.1 Leptoteleia sp. ZL-2020 | reverse complement strand
TTTTTTTTTTTTTTTTTTTTTTTTTTTTTTGACATGTTATGACACGTCAACAGTCGTGTGTTTATTTTTGTTTACATTTGTACGCGCTTCGATGCACTGCCATCACGCAATGTTGTATATATACGAAGAGGGAAAAAAGGTATCTTCGTTGTTAACTAAACGAGCTAATAACTAAAAGTATTAAATTTTAATTAATTCGCTAAGAATTTATTTTATTTACAAAATGACTGGCACGTTTAATTAAACGGAATAGGTATTTCTATGCGTTTCTACCGCGTTGCTGATTCAGCTTGACAGTTGTCGAAATTTGAAAATAAATGTGGCGCTTAGTTGGGGCATGAACGTAACCTTGTTATGTTGACAAATTGAAATTAAAATTCTTTTTTTTATATTTATGAAATAAGTTCAATATTAATTGATTGTTTTTTAAATCTTGGAAAAATTTGTTCGGTGCATTTTTTTTTAAATCTAAGTGAACTAATAATACTGGGGCCAGGGCCGTGTTGGTGGGGAACGTCCTCAAAATGACTGTTTCATACGTAACTATCTTGAGGACGTCCTCGAACTATTTAAATTTATATCTTATTAAGACAATTATTTATATCATTTTACATTTAATAAATCATTAAGTTTCTTCTACAACTATATTTTTTATACACGAAAAAAAAAGTATTCACTTTGGTAGGTAAATGAGTTTATCTAACAATTTTCAACTAATTTAGTAAGAATTTATTCTATGTGCAGAAGGACCTAGATATTAAATCGACTAAAACGAATATTTAAACTATGGCTGATTCAACCATACACTTATCTTATGGGGACTGAACATAACCTCAATATGTCTAGGAAAACTACATGGATTTCACTGTGTTTTGGATTAGATAAATTTGTATGGCTGATTCAGTCATACAGTGTATGTCAATTGAATCAACTAGCTAGGTTAGTTTTCATCAATTCGACTCACATCAATTTCTTTGACTACGATAATTATAATTTCTACTTATCCCAATAATGGCCAAACAATATATCTAACTTAAATAGAAATTTAGTAGTGCATTTCATATTTTCTTCCGTGTAATTTAAACTTTAAAATGTTAAAGAAATAATATAAAAAAAGTTTACTTAAACTATTGAGATTGTTGAGACATGAATGAACGGTACGTAGTCGTTTGCGAGAAGAGTCGTACGCTTTTTTGATACGAACCTCTTACAACAATACCATGACAATGCGCCGCGCAATTGTAGCACGGCAGCGCTGTCTTTCAAGCATGAAATCTCAGCAATATTAGCTTGTGATTCGTACTTTTATAGTATAATAATGTACCGGGGCAAATATAGCGTAAATTCATGCAAATATAGCTAGAATTTCATGCTGGCATCGAGTGGAAATATGGACCCTGCTTTAAACGCAGAAGTTTCCCTTGCCGTTAGTGTTAGAAATCTTTCTCCGTGCATGCATGTACGCGACTTCCAGAACCCACGGGAGAAATGTCGTATTCGAATAAGATAAATATGTTCGGATAAATATCGCATATTTGTCTTCGCGTTCACACAGCATTATGATCTGATTTGGAATATAAATATGTGTGGACGGCGCTCGAATGTTCGCAAAAATTGCTCCGACGAAATCTAATTCACCTTAAGGTGAAACGTCGCTCGTTGGCCAACTCAAAATGAGCATAACCTCAATAATAATACACATCTTTAAATATATTGTAAAATAACAATTCATTTAAGGAAAACGCAACGTATGTCAAAAGTTAAACAAGTTTAGAATGTTTTAAATTAGGTTTTACGTATTGCAACTCATTTCAGAGAGCTATCTTTTGGAAATGGTTTCATCAACTATTTAGATGTTTGTTTCAAATCTATTTCCAGAAGATAGCTCCATGAGAAGAGTTGTAATACGTAAAACCTAGTTTAAAACATTCTAAACTTGTTTAACTTTTGACGTAAGTTGCATTTTTCTTAAATAAATTTTTATTTTACAAAATATTCAAAGATGTGTATTATTTTTGAGGTTATCTTCATTCTGAGTTGACCAACGAGTGACGTTTCACCTTAAAAGGGCTCGTGTTATTTCGTTGGGATGTTATTATAATTTAGTTCTGAAAAAGTGGATTTCTTTTTCTTTATATTACTTTATTGTTTTTAATTTTGTTGTTCAACAAACTGCACCGTGTCAATGCAAAATGAAAGTAATTGTGTATCATGAGATGCAAAAAGCTAAGTATAGTATATTTAATATTTAATGAAACCACCCATGTACAAAGTGAAAATATATGTCGCATATATGTTACATATTTGCGACATATATACCAAACATATACATATATATATTGCATACATAAATTTGTACTTGGGTAACGCCAGTAGAACTGATAGTAGATTGGTACATTCCTTTTAAATTAATTTCAATTTACTGAGATACATTTAAGGCCGCTCGCGGTGAAACATTAAACGTAACACCTCGCATTATGAAACCTCATTTTTCATCGCGCGTGCACCGGCGGTTCGCAACGCGCAAAGCTTCAACAATTGTACGCGATGAAGCTACTTCTCGAAATTACGAAGCCGCTCTCGAAATTAATTTCATAACAACTAAACAGGAGCGATCTTGTTTCCCAACTGAGCGTCGCTTTGGCAAACGGAAGGGGTTTTGAAAGTTGGCCCCGGGCTTTATAAACTGTTCTTCGGTGAATTTCCGAAGTTCGCCGGCATGTAAATTGTTGCAACGTTATCAAGATTCATTCTGACATTGACTTAACGCTGGTCAGGTGCATTGTCAGGTGCTAAACAATGGTCAAGGCGAGTGCATTTCAATGTTTCGTGCTGGTAGGGGGTAGGGAAGGATCGGGGGTGGTTGGGGGTGATCGGGGGATTTAATTCGTCGATAGAAATTTATGGCTTATGACGATTACGGGTCTCGCCGGGTCAACACGGCCGTTACCTTGCTAATCGAGCCAGGGGGGAGGCTACGACTAAACCAGGATCTGTAGACTTACATGGATTCTTGTTTAATTTCCAAAAAGCGCGTAAGCAGTGCCATCAAATGCGATTAAATGTAGCCAAAAATTGAAAGCCAAATAAGTTTCAATCGATTTGCGTTTTATACATTGAACTAAATTTAAGGTATGCTCCAAAATTGACTGCTACACGGAAAAAAAAGTATTCACTGTGGTAGGTAAATGAGTTTATCTAGCAATTTTCAACTAATTTAGTAAGAATTTATTCTATTTGCAGAAGGACCCAGATATTAAATGGACTAAAATGAATATTTAAACGTTACATAAACTGTATGGCTGATTCAACCATACACTTATCTTATGGGGACTGAACATAACCTCAATATGTCAAGGAAAACTACTTGGATTTCACTGTGTTTTCGATTAGATAAATTTGTATGGCTTCAGCCATACAGTGTATGTCAATTGAATCAACTAGCTAGGTTAGTTTTCATCAATTCGACTCACATCAATTTCTTTGGCTACGATAATTATCATTTCTACTTATCTCAATAATGGCCAAACAATGTATCTAACTTAAATAAAAATTTAGTAATGCACTTTTTTTCCGTGTATGAACATTAATAAGCCAGAAGAAGATGCACAATACTGTCAGTCAATTGTGGAACTTGGCCTACATATTTGACAGTTTGTCAAACGGAAAATATATCGAGTCGACTAAGTCACTCTCAACTTTTGACGATTGCAACGCCATCGCAATTTGTACAGCAAACTACGATTTGTACAATGTTCAATCTGAGAAATTTAACGTAGTCTACAGACCCTGGAACTAAACCACTGTTTGCCAGGCTCGCGCGGGCCGCATTGGCACACGCCTTGTTCAATATTTTGTTGTACGATCCGTTACGAAAATGACTCTAATCGTGTATAATTAAGGAGCGAGCCAGCGTTGGCCCGACGCCAGTGACAAATGGATGATCGGCCATCAAACGTTAGCGGAATGATCGAAACGTTTTAGCCGGGGATCAATTTCAACTTTTCCGATCGTCAATATCCAAGTCGTTTAAAGTTAAAGCGTTAAAATGATGTATGACCGATCGGGTCAACGACACGTTCCACGATAAATGCGCCCCGGCTAACCTCCCGTTTCCACTTAAATCAACAAAAATGTTAAATTTTATAATCGCGCTTTCTGATTAGCTTTCCAATTATCATAGTGGTTTCAACATCTGTTTGCAAATTAAGGTTTAAATAAATAAAAGTATTCAAAGTAAATTTAATTATTTTAAATTTAAATAATTGAAGAAAAATTGAAAATAATTGAATGATAAAGTTGGATTAATTGAAATGATTTTTTAAGTTTTGGAACAAAAGGTGTTATCTTCTTCTTTTATAGTTAAATTACATGGTAACTCTAAAATTTTAGTCCTAGTTACATAACTTTTTATTACAACCACTAATAATCTGGTTAAGTCAACTAAATCGAGGAAGAAGAATTGTTATACCTTATGACAAAGTGAAGACAAAGTTATGAGAATTGTAGAAACTTTTATGATCCAGTATAATACAAATGGTTTCTTATCTTATAACCTCTGTTATGGATTATGTTTAGTATATTTTATATATACTATATGTAAACTTTATGAATAGAATATAAACGGATAAATTTGTGTACTCACATAAAAATTAGCAATAGTGATATGTTGACGAAACTTACCTGAAACAAAAATATAAAGATATATTAAATTACTTGCATTATGGAAATACTGATTAGCATAAAGTTTGTCAATATGAGGAGAGAAATATTACTTTACACAAAAATTCGTATATGAATGAAGGAAACATTTAAAAGAGCTTAATTAATACACTCGATTTTGTATATAATAATATTTATATAAAAAATATTATTTTTTTAGCACAGAATAATATTCTTTTTACATTATTTTTCTTCGAGTGTAATAAATATAATAAGACTTAATATTTTGACATCAGGCAGTTTAAAATAATGTACGAAATGACTTTACATCGGTATTGTTATAAAATTTAATAATGTTTGTTCTAATTTATGTCTGTGCACAGCCATTAGGGAAATTTTAACATTAAATCAAAGTTAACAGGGGGTTCTGAAAATTGTTGATTTATGGTTAAATCGATTATGAACGTCAACGTTAAATTAACCCTGCATTAACACTGAATACTGGCAGATATCGAGTTTATGATCTATCTTTCAACAACATCATTTTTACGTTGACAGATGTTTCTTTCAAATTTGGTACGCCATAGATAAACTTAATTTAATATCATGTGTTTAATTACATGAATATTAATTGTTCGTTAAAACTGTGAATCAATTGTCCAGTGTTAAAATAAATTTTCTCAACCTTTTTTTAATGCGAAATAAATTCATAATAATTGCAAAGATTGCAAAGATTACTTATATATAACGTATATAATCTAAAATACAAAAAAAGTGATATTGAAATTACGATTTTCAAAATAATATAAATTAAAAATATTCCATTTCTTTAATATAATATTTTAATTTTGACTTAGTTTTTACACAAAATACACATTTAATCATTTCTTCTGTAATTAATTAAAAATTAATTTTCCCTTATAACGCCAAGTTTGTCGATACTAATTTACAATGCAAATACCCCCTGGAAGAATAATTTTTACCGCGCAAACCGACGAACAATTCTATGAAACTTGATTCGACGGATTCCAAAACCTAATAACTAAATTGAATTAAAGCCTAATCAAGTTAAATTGAAATAAAAGTCAGCTATAAGTTCGAGCATCCGCATTCCCATAGCGCAACTGACTTGTCCTGCCAACGCGAGATCAAAGAACCGTCAGGGCGGGGCAGGTTGGCACAATTTTTAGAAACTGAATAAATTAAGATAAGTGTGCCAAGCAACCCCGCCTTCGTCTGTAATTTTTTACGAGTTGCCTCTCTCGGGTCTTCGGCAAAAAAAAGGAAAGAGAAAAAAAAAAGTAGTTCATTCGCGCAGCGACGTCGGAAGCGACAATTTTTTTTATTATCGAAATTGATGTTTGTTTCGTGTGAGAATACGACAGAAGTTGAAAACTCGGGCGAGCAGCGCGAAAGTATCGATATGACGCGGATGTATTGTACCACGCGCCAACACACCGTCGTCTACCCTCCCCCCTCCCTTTCTCCCGGTTAAGCAGTCTTACATGCGCACGATAAACGAATTGTTTCAAAATATTTTATCCCTGGCGCTCTTTCTAACTGCACCGAGAGAAATTTATTAGTACTTGGTACTATATTTTACAATAACTCAGACACATATATATATATGGGTGCACTTGTAGTATACTTTAACTTTACGTTAATGCGATGTAGTATTTTAAGAAAATATTAGAAAAAAAATGTTTTATCAAGGAATAGAACTCGTTGCCTGGGTTACTAGGCACCCCGCTTTATCATGACTCCACGCTACCGTTTGAAAAAATAATGCACTGAGAGAAATATTATGGAAAATTTCCAATAATTTATAGTAAACGAACCATTTCATTATGGTAATAATGATTTTCAATATAAAGAAATTATTGAAACCATATAGGGGTTTCAATTTATTATATTATATCAATTCTTGCCATATATCCATATATGGCCATATATGGATTAAGCATTAACATATATATCTAAATACGAATTATTTATTTTCTCACATAACATCGTTAAAACATACATGGAGCATATATGTACCATTTTTACTAGGGCTAACTACTCGGTGCGAAATGTGCTACATGAAAAATAATCCGCGTGTTAATTCGTTTCCGTCGGCAGCAAGATAGGATACTGCGGAGCGCGCATTTATTTGGAGCATGCATTTTCGTATTTTCGGTTGACAACTTTTCGTCTTTGAGGCGGCGCGTTTAGTCTTTGACGTTGCGTCACAGCTCATGCCTAACCGTTTAATAACCTATATGGTAACATAATGACGTCACGAGTATGACATCGGCGTAATATCACGTTTCCGTTACTACAATCGGTGATGAGATTAGTACCGTGCACACACACATACACACTTATATATATGTATATATAACCTGACGTATAATTAATTTTGCATATGATTCATTATAAAATTAATCAAAATTATTGTAGGTTTATATTACGGTCGGTATAAGCTCGTCGAGGCAAATTAAAGATAAACCAAATTTAATTCCTGCACGATAATGAAATGCTGACGAGTAATCATACAATAATGCACAATATCGTATAATATTTAATAATGTTTAGTAATTCGGTAAGATAATCGTTAATTAATTATTCAGTTCGTTCATTTTTGTTCGCACAATTTTGCAGTGGAAAAAGAATATATTGGAGGATTTATATTGGGGAAAAAAAACTTATTTATAATAAAGCAATATTTCCCTATGGGAAATTGCCAGAGTCGACCTATGGGGCCGATTCTGGCCCAGTACTGTTAGCCAGACTTTGGTAAAGATACAGGGCCGGTACTGGTTTGAGCTTGGTTATCAACAAAAACAGAAGATAACCAGATGTAAGACATGGCAGGCAAAATATCAATGCCATAGTTGATCCAGACTTGAACCAGCACTGGTGATTTAAAAAAATTGTTCAATGCAAGACCAACGTTGGATGATTACTGGTAGGGTATAGCTATACAACTGGTACGTTTAGTTATACGGTACTGGCCCAGTGTTATCACTCCATTACTGGCACGATCCCGTCACTGTACTGGTAAATAAATTTACCAGTACTGGTAACTCTGGTAACAGTACTACACCAGTACTGGGCCTGTAGAACATTTCCTACTGGGTTGTTATGTTTCTAGTGAAATAGTTAGTAATTAGTGGTAAATTTGTATAACATATGTTGGTTATATGTTGCAAAATCGTTTGTGGTATACTTGCAACGTTTTTTTGCGAAAAACCGGACACCTTGAAATGGAGGTGAAAAAGTGGACATTAGTATTCACTAATACATGAAGATGTCCAGTTTTTACGCTAGTCAACTTGAGGTGTCCAGTTTAAAGTGTCGTTTATCCTTTTTACATTGACGTAAGTCGGGGGAAAATGTTAATATATGTTGCTTGAAAGTGGAATAGAGTATTTATTTGTGTGTAAATTACAAGGGCAGAATAACATTAATGCAAAAATTATTCTTTAAATAGAATTATATATTATTAAATATCTTTTAAATAAAAATAATAATATAATAATATACCTTAATATTGCCATTTATTTTCCTGTTTTATCTAACAGTTTTAAAATTTTACTTGTCAATTTAAAAAGTATAAAAAATTGGGTCATCGAATTGAATTTTGAACATTTTTTTAAATGTAGAAATAGCGCTTTTTAATATACCGTTTAATTATTAAAATGTTAAATTCATTATTTTTTTTTATTATTATTATTATTATTAGAACAAACTTAATTTCCTCAGCGTTGTTTAATTCATTTTATTCGGCCATTGTTCCTTCGGATGTTTAACAAAATTTCCAACTGATACTTAATACAAACATCGCTTTCGCGTAAATCTTATTTTGCAGTTTTATATTTATGAGCAATTTTATTGCAGCCAGTAATAAAATATTCATGCGGTTCTTCGTTATCTTGTATTTTGCTCATTTTACCGTAGTAAGATTAAAATGCGAATAAAATTATTATAAGTACTGATAAATGAGGAATGGATACTTCTGTTTTAGTGCAGTATTTTTATTTAAATTCACGTTCATTTTTCGCAAACTGACGCATTATTCCTTTTGTAAAATTAAACTAAATCCGCATTTGGAACGCATTGGGATAAAATGGTTTGAAAATTCTTAAGAGTCAAAATAAAACCATGCAAACTACTAGCAAAAATATTTTAAAAAGACGTTATTTCTCGAAAATTATAAATATAATGAGATATCCAGTCTGAACAGCTTATTTCTTATCTTATGGGAAAAATATTAAAAAAATCAATACCCCAAAACATTGCCACACGCAGAAAAATAAAACAGTTAATATTTTCATAAAAAATTGGATTCACTGTAGGAAATACTATAATAAAGCATTTATTCCAATAAATCAGTAAAAATTCCAATAAATTTATAGGAAAAAGTACTTTATTTTAGCATTTACTTCGCGCAGAGAAAAGATTGATAAAATTTACTGACATCCTTAGTAAACTGGTTATATATTTGCAAAAATTGGAAAATTACTACCATAAGTTAGTAAAACATATCAATTTGTTGACAATTCTTAGAAAATGCTGACACTTTTTACTAACTTAGGATAGTAATTTTTCAATTCTTGCAAGTATATGACCAGTTTACCAACAATGTCAGTAATTCTTATTAATCTTTTCTCTTCGTGTTCATATTTAATTATAAATATGTTCATAAAAATATATTTTGGGGTTGGAATTCAATTTTTTATGGTAAAATTAACTCTTTATTTTGCTGCGTGCAGCTTTCATGATATCCCTTTTTCTATAAAAAAAAATTACTAAATAATTACATCAGAAAATAAGTAATCAGATAAAGAAAGACTTTTATATTTAATTATAACGATTCAAATATAACTCACGTAGAGCATTAATTACTTGGAATGCCACATCTTCATCGCAAAGCGTCGATTCTACTTCCGAAACAAATGCACGCTTCTCAACGTCACAATACACTTTTACATCGCGCACTTTTATTATTACAGTAAAAGCACTGCAATTGAACGAAATTATACAATTTGACACACCATTGATATTTATGATAAAACGGAAGCGTCGTTATAAAAGCGCATCGAATTTACCGTGACCTATAAATATTCGAAAAAAAAAGAAAAAAAACGTTTACGAACACTTAACGTTTCGATTTAAAATCTTATCGAGTAGAAATAGTCGAGTAATTGGCCAAGCGACGTAACGGCGCAACGCCCGCGAGCCGGGCCGATATTTAGTTAATTTCTTAACCGCATTTAAGCGCGTGATTTCTGCATATTGGATTCCCGTTAATCGATTATTAATGCGAGATTATTATCCTTTCGACCAATCCTCGAAAAAAAATCTCGATAAACGTTAAAAAGGGGGGAGGAAAAAAAGAGGAAAATTTATTGATTTTCACATAACACGTACTATTGCCAGACAGTTGGCCCGATAAGGAAAGAAAAAATAAGGAAAAAAAAAATAAGAGAGAAAAAAAAAGAGGAACTGATAAGAACAAGGCAGCGAAGTAAGCTGATCAAATTAGTGTAGAATAGTGGGGGGGCATTAAATCATAACGGTGAGTTCGAAGGGAAACTCGATAAAAGCGTGGGATTTGCATTACACGGCACGTAGCAAGGAATATCGTGTTACAACCTTTGCAACAAACATTTTTGTAACTTCGTAATATTATCATAAGCCGTGGCAAGCCGAAACTTTCCCCGCCGGCAATAAAACAATGCTTTCTTAATGCGAAAATAAGATTTATAGATGGGCCATCGCGCCTCGTTGCCCCCCCCCCCCCTTCGCAGCTTTCCCCCTCCCCCACTCCGCCGCGCCGAACTCGACTGGGCGGAAAAATGTGCGAGCATGCACGTACACATTAGCATACGGATATAACCGTAAACGGATCTGCTTATGCACCCCTTTTTTTGCCGAGCAAATATTCCGCGTGTAAACCGCGCGCCCGATGCCCCGAATTTGAATTTATTTCAGTTTCGGCATTTATCGACATAATCGGATGCATTATTTATTTTCATATTTCGACCAGCTTTACATTCATATACCCCCTCCCTTTATAGCTTGTAATTTTTGTTTACACCGCGAGCCAAGTCGATTGGGATTGCCGTAGGTTGGGTAAAAACAAGGGGATAGATTTATCCAAGAAAATTTACTATACTGGGGAAAAAATATATATAAGATTTATACACTGAGAAAAATAAAATAATAAGAGTTACTATACTTTCTGGCATTCTGAGACTCTATGCTCCAATGTTAAGAACTTTGCCAGACAGTCTGGTAAACGGTGTCACTTTTTCAAGTACCAATTATCAGAACTGTGGTACTTCTTGTCACATTGTCGAGCATTATTTTATACAGGAACACATAGAGTCCAGGATTACTATATTATTTTTCTCAGTGTAACTAAAATCGTTTGGTTAAAGGCATTTAGTTAAAAGAATCGAAGGTTTTGTTTAAGTAACTGATATATTTAGTTATAGTGACTGCACTGAGAAAAATACAATAATAAAAGGTACTATAGTTTCTGGCATTCTGAGACTTTATGGTCAAATGTTATTATTTATGGTACCAGATATAACCATATAAGTACGGTACCAGACTGTTTGGTACTGTTCTTAATATTGGAGCATAGAGTCTCAGAATGCCAGAAGGTATAGTAACTTTTATTATTTTAATTTTCTCAGTGTAACTAAATATTTGGAGCAATATATTTGGTTGTTACAAATAACAATTTTCATTGTTACAGGCAATTGTAAAGTGAGACATATACTTCTAAGCGGTGGTCTACAATGATGCTAAAGCGAGTGACTTGTGACTATAAGGTAAGGAGTTGTATTTCTTGGTTAAATTTTGGTAATTGTGTACTGGTTTACCTCCCCCCCCCCTCCCTTAAAAAACACATCGATTTCATGTATAATAACCCCACCCTAGTAAAAGTGAATTATATATATGATCCATGTATGTTTTAATAATTTCATATTAGAAAATAAAAAATTCATACATGGACATATATGTTTTTCCTTAATCCATATATGGTCACATATGGTCGATACAGGGCAATAATTTATATAATATTCTAGCCATATATGCATTTAATAATTTCCTTATATGGAAATCAATTATTGCCATATATCGACCATATATGTTCATATATGAATTTTTTGTTTCCTTATATGAAATTGTGAAAACATGTATGGACCATGTACGTTTTATTTTTATTAGGGCAAGCTAAACAAGGACGCAATTACCCGAATTTATTTTCAATACTCTTTTTATATACTATATAATATTATATATGCACATGTAACCAAGTGTTATTATAAATTATAACAGCACATTTTAATAAACTTCGGTGTATTATAATTTTAAGAAAATTATTTGCTCATATATTTTCCGTTCGCTTATTCATAAGCCAATGAAATGAACCGAAAACCATCGGGACGTAGGGACGCGCGAAAACGGAACAACTTGAGATTCAATTGAAGCCCGGTGAAAATTTGATCTTTGTAAATGGGACTTTGCCGAAATAAGCCTTGGCGCGTGTCGCATAATCCCTTCTCCCCCTCCCCCCGACCACTGTAAAGGCGCGCCTCGGAAAGGCGTTTCTTTATTTCTGCGCCATTAGTGACTCAATCCGAGAACTGTTGCTCGCAGCGGTAAAAACGATTTTTATTCGTTAGTCCGAATAAATGGCAATACATTTGATTCGGTATAAATTGTTTTTCACCGGCGGCGAATATCTCGACGTGGATTCGCGAGCGCGACGATAAATCACGCGCGGCTTTCGCATATTCCAGACGAAAGGTCCTGATGAATTACATTTAAATGTAAATATTCCTGTGTATGTTCGGATTTATTTTAAATCATACGACAGGATGCATTTTCCTACCGTGTCGGACATCCGACACATGTACGGAAATCGTTTTCGAGTCAACTTTAAGTCCGCAAAACTGCGCTATATACTCGGGGACTTTATAATGGGATATGATGAAAAATATAAATCATATTTCTTATAACTTTCGAAATGGTGGAAGAGCAAACGAACCAGAAAAAGGCATTATTCTTTTCATTAAAATTACGCAAATATTACGCTCGGAAGAAAATATTTTAGAAAAATTATGGTATTGATTATTATAGGAGAAAAGTTGCACTGAAAGAAAAATTTTGAGTGCTTCCAACTCGATGGTAGAGTTGATGAAGGCATACTTGAAACAGCCATATTCGAGTTAAATCTCCCATATTTGTATAGTTGAATTGACCCGATATTCAAATTGAATAATCGAAATTAGTGAAATGACAGTCGGTGTATATCTCACGTTATGAAACAGTTACGTTGGCGCAGTGGTTAAACTTTTAACTCCATGTTAAAATATCTACCTACTGAGTTCTAATCCTAGCCAAGACGAGATTATGAAAAGATTTGTTTATAAAATTATTAAATAAAATATTTTTCCTTACCAAGTATACATAGAGTTAATTAAACTCAAAAGATATTTTATTTGTATTAATAAAATGAGCTATATCTAATTATAAATAAGCTTGATCGTATTTGACTCAGAAAACGAGTTGATTCAAATCGATTTTACTTGATTCAACATAGCATTTTTTACAGTGTGTACGAATTCGATTAGTACTGTATATTTGTAAATAAAATGGAAATATCCACGTCAGTTTCAATATCTGCTTTATTGCGTACACGCAGGTGGCAAATTATAAATTAATGAGTGCAAATTACATATATCATTGAACAATAAATAAGTTAATATTTAACGAGCAAAATGCTCAATTAATTGTACGTTACATTTGTTTAAAATGCATCGCTGCTTTAAAGGATACACTGAAACAAAAATCATTACACGGAGAGAAAAGATTAATAAAAATTATTGATGTTGTTAGTAAACATGTCATACAGTCGCGAAAACTGAAAAATTATTATCTTAATTTAGTAAAACGTGTTAGTTTGTCAACAATAGTTGTCAACTTGCTGATACTTTTTACTAACTTAAGATAGTAATTATTCAGTTTTCACAGGTGTATGACCTGTTTACTAATAATGTCAGTAATTTTTATTAATCTTTTCCCTCCGTGTAGGAATTACTGTGCTGGAACCTTAAAATGAAGCCGTTTATAAAATATAGGAAAAAATTACTTTTCGATCGTCAAATTGACATAATTAAAAACAATTCGAATAATGTTTTAAAAAATGAAAAAAAACTTCTATTTCCTCTAATTAGACTGGAATAAAAAGTTTAATTCGGTATCAATATTTTGATTCTTAAAAACGTACAATTAAATATTAAATAAGGAAATTTTTCTAAACTTCACATTAACCCACACTTCGTTTTAATTAAAACTACATTCAATCGTCGACTTTTCTGAATTTCTCGTCCTCCAAATTGTTACATTAAATTACAATATAATTTTTCGATTGATATACGCGAGGTCTCATTTGTGCACATACTTCAGTTGGTCCCATGTTGCATAAAAATAGGTCAGTCCTCAGAGGGTTAAGAGCTAACTATAACGTCTTCGAATCCGAAAGAAAATAAAAAAAAATGTATCACTCGTGTCATTTGGTGAATTACATTTGTTAATGGTCGGGACATTATTATTACGAAATATGAAAACTGAGGTAAAATAAAATGATTCGACGTTTTTGTTTTGTCACATTCCAATGAACCGCATCGATTTTCCGGAATCACGACTGCTCTGCACGATCTTTTTACTTTCAGTATCTACACTGAAAAAAAGGAACCATTAATAATTACTATGCTGGAACCTTAAAGCGCAGCTGTTTGTACAATATAGGAAAAATTACCGTGCCAGCATAGTAATAATTGTGGTAAATCATACCAAAATATTTGAAAACAAGGTAATTTATCCTATATTGTACAAACGACTTTAAGATCTGAGATGTTTAAGACCACAGTCATTCTTAATGGTTTTTTTTTTCAGTGTAAAATTTGCCCTTTCAATGTATAGCCGTATATGGCAGTATGTGTAAAAAACATATACGTCCATATATGAATTTTTTTATATAAAATTGTTGAAGTATATAGACCATACACTGAGAAAAAAGAAATATCATAAATTACTATTTTCTACATCAATTTAATGATATATTGGAAAAATAAATATTTTTGCTAGAAATAATAGTAAAATTCGAAAACTATGTAGTACCTTTTAATACAAAAGTAGTAAAAATTGCTTTTATGATTATCATTTTTATTATTATTAATAGGAGAATACATTTTTGGGAGATATCCCTAAACGAATATGAGATATTTTAAATGTTACTATTACTTTTTTCCCAGTGTATATATTTCATTTTTGCTAAGAAAGACAATTACGTCCGACGTTTACTGGTCAATGTACTATTTTTTACAATTTTTTTTCTTTTTTCTGATCGTGGCAAAGGCAGAGAAGGCATCGCTTAATCGAATTTTCGACCGTGGAAGGCCATGTAAATGAGTGGAAACTTCTAATACTCATTAATGGAGTTACCGGAGAAAGATAAATACTATATGGGCTGTAATTCGAGTAAGCCCCGAGCGAGCGCTCATTAACCGTGAATTAGTAAACAAATGGACGGCTATTTTCGTTCCAATTAAGGGCCATTAATGAAAAACGCGGCGAAAACCTTGGATCAATCCCTCGGCCTGCGGAAGGGCCGACCTTATCTCCTCGAATGTTTATTATACAGCGCCGCGTCTTCGTCAATCGCTCTCGCCACCTCTCCCGCTTATCGATCGCGCCCATTATTCTGCCGCAAAATTTAAATTCCCTTTCGCGCGTTCGCCACCGGGGCTGCACCAACAATTTTCCAGATGGAACCGCGCACCGATCCTCTCTATCTCCACGTTCCACCAACGAAAGTCGACCTTTCTTCTTCGAGCAGGGCAAATAAGACGCGTTTGGATGGTAAACGCAAACAAACGTTTCATTTCTCCGCGAGGCTCGGTTTTTTTTTCTTTTTTTTTCTTTTGTTTTTTAACGCTCGGTAATCGCGTCGTCGAATTCTGCTTTTGCAAAGTTGACGGACTGATTCGGTCATGTTCAAACACAGAAATGAATTCAGCGTCAACGTTAATCAGCGAGTGATACGTGGCCGATGTTTTAGAGCTGAATCAGTGTATGTTCTTTAATAATCAACAACGAATTTCGGGCAAATGTTGGCACAGATAAACGATGGGGTGATTTTTTTTGTTTAATGGAAATTGTCGGGAATGTTTTCGTTAGATTTTAAATTAATTATTCGTGTGCATTGAAGATTATAAAACTGATGTTTTTAGAGCATAGTAAAATTTGATTCTAATATGGATTTTTTTGGTTTTTTTAATGTTCTTTAAAGTACTCTTTCGTTTAGGAAGTTTGGTCTTTAATTTATTCTGAAAATTGGAAAAATACCTTGTTTTTCTTAGAGTAGAAATAGGTCTATTGGCCCAGCATAGGCCCTATACGAATGCAACACTTGTATATGCCAGAGTATTGTAAAATCCAAATTTATTTGAGTTCAATTTTGAAAATTACAATTTTACTGCAGGCATACTTGTATTTTAAGCATCAGGCATATTTCAATTTTAAATACTAACAAAATTTCAAGTACTTTTACCGTAAAAATATCGGTAAAATCAAAAGGAATAGAAATTAAAAAAAAGAGAAAACAATAATTTTAATGAAAGAATATCCCAATAATTATTTTATATGATTATTTTTATAAAAAAACTTTTCAAAATCCTGCTATTTTCAGACGATTATTATACTCTACAATTCATCTCGTCAATTATCCATCCTAAATTTAACTTGAGGAAATAATTTGTACCAAAACTTGATTAAACGTTACTGTTAAACATGTTCAACGTCGTGTTTAATAATATTTAATAAAAAGCACGGTTACAATATTAATTCACGCGCCCTAACCAAGATTATAGATGGTTATGGTAAACTGGAATTTACAGTGATTCATTAGTTTCCACCGTGATTACACAACGTTGTAGCGAACTGTCAGACAACAACTAGATGATTATCAAATCCAACACCTTACACTAATCAATTCTAGCCACTTACAGGTCGCTGATATTGAATTAACCGTGAACAAATTGCTCCGTTAATTAGAAACTTTTCCAGCGCCATCTTTGTGCCTTTACCCAAACGAACGATTGGCTACCTGAAAATAAACTATTTTCGCACGATCCAGGGTTAATTCACCGGGAAGGATCAATGATGGTTGATTAGACCGAAACATAATTATCCTGACTCTGACATTTGCCCCGCCATACCTTACCAAAAATGAAATATATCAATACCAACAAATATTTATTCATAATATCATAAATTGGCTTTATTGGAAAAGCCAAAAAGTCATGTTGTGTACCTTACATTTTAAAAAATAAAACTTTAAAAACTAAAAGCTGGAAAAAATATAACATAAATCTTGTATATTATTTGGATTTTTCATAACCAGCCATAATTATTCATGGCTTTTTATGTATGATTCATAGAATTTTGTACACTGAGAAAAAAGTTAGGATGAAAATTATTATACTGTATCTAAAAATGGGGACAAATGATATCTTCTTGTCTTAGTTAACATACAGTTTAAAAGAGGTTATAAGAGAAATGAACATTTTAATTATACTGTATCACAGTAACTTGTACTCTTATATAAAAATACTCTTAACCTCTTTTAAAATGTATTTTAAATATGACACGAATTGTAATTTGTCCCCATTTTTACATATAGTATAATAATTTTTATCCCAACTTTTTTCTCACTGTAATTGAGGTATTTTCAAATTTTTTTGAATTTAGAGGTCTCCTGTATTAGACTTTCTTATATATAACTTTATATGGTTCATTTTTACTAGAGTAATTACACAATGAAATTAGTATTTTCCTTTTAAATTTTATAATAAAAGGATGTTCGATTTATGGAAATTAAAGATTTTTTTTTTCAATACATCTATAAACTCAATTCGCGAAGCATAACAGTGCTACCTCGGTTACAAATTTTTGTCAGCGCACAAGTATACGAGAGAGTAGTTCAAATTGGACAAGACCCAGCAGTCAGGTAATAAGTTGTTAACGAACAGGCAACGATTCTTTTCCGGCCCTGTCAAGGAGTTTCGTCGTTACATAATAACACACCCACGGTTGCGCGGTATTTCTTCAACTTTCTTGAATTGCCGAAAACTGTGCATGATTACGTAAGTTTTGCGAGCGCTGCTACGAAGAGTAAAGAAAGTTGAAAATTTTCCAGTTACGAAATACCAGCTACTTAGGTAAAAAAGAAAAAAGGAAAAGGAAAGCTCCGGGCCAATTTACGGCGCTTTATCTAACGGTGGAATAATAACTGTTAGATACTCAAGGAAGAGTACTTTATTCCGCGCAGACTTACCAAACGTTGAAGCTCCATTTGCACCGGGAGAAATTTATTAGCAGTTGCTAATATATTTTACAACTCGGCTTTTATTCTACAGTGTGCATAGTGTTCCTCATAATGTGATGTAGTAAAATTTGTAAAATATTTTTTAAAAATAAATTAGAAAAAACTGCCGTTGTCAAGGAATAGAACTCGTTACCTTGCTGTCACCAACCGCGCCATTTACCACTACTCTACGTCGGAATCTGCGGAAATGTTGGTCTTTGCCAAGCTCCGGTGTCAGTGTGAAAGGGGCGTGACCTAAAGTAAATATAAAATGCGCGACTGGTGACTTTGAGGTAACAAATTTCATACTTTGGTCACCTTTTTTCTAATACTACAATGAGAATAATAATGTAGTAATCCCGGACTCTATAGAGAGGAATACCGTTTGATAAATTGCAACGTATATACTTAGCATTTTTGGAAAACAAATTTCATATTATACAAATAAATTTCTGAAGAGTGCTTCTAAAAGTTTTAACACTTACAACGTGAGTTGTACTGTTCAGAAATTTATTTGTATAATATGAAATTTGTTTTTTAATAATACTAAGTGTGACAATATCATCACTGATTTCCTATATACGTTTGCAATTTATCAAACGGCATTTCTCTCCGTATATGTGCTCCAGTATGAAACAATACTCTACAATGTGAGGAGATGTACTAAAGTTCTGATTATCAGAACTGTGATACTTCTCGTCATATCGTAGATACACCTGATAATGTTTTTAATATTAATGCATAGAGTCTGAAAATGTCTCCAAAAGGCAGTTTTTATTATTTCATTTTTTCTCAGTGTACATTGTATCACAAGGGATACTATAAATCTTCATAAATATTCCTCAATTAATATAATACATAACAGCGAATAGTAATAAATTTCTCTGAATGTATCGGAGCGAAAAATAATCCGATCGATCCGGCTGCTTCGCTTTGCTACGAAAATAAAGCACAATTACGAGGGCTAAGTAAACAAATGGCAAGCGACTGTTTTCGTAATCGAGAACGCTCTTATCAGTGAAAACACCCTTGTACTCAAATTAAATTGAGTCTTAGCGCGAGATTGATCGGGCCCGGCATTGATGGTTATAGATTGCTAGTATAAGAGGATAAGCATTTGAAATTTGGTTTCATAAGTAATACACCGTACCGGGACTAACTGGTGCTTAACGCCGCTGTGAAACTGTTAAGGACTCTATCAAAATCCAATTAAATGTCCTCACTGTATAGTCGAAACATTTAATCCGAATACGGGCTTGATAAGCAAAGTATCATAAGTCATTACAATCAGATGAGGCTTTAATATCTCTGACGTAAACAAGCACTGAAGTAGTTTATGAATAATAATGTTAGGCTAGTTATTTTCTTTTTCTTTTTTTTTATATATATAGTTGTTTAGGTAGACACTGAGAAAAATTTGATTAGTAAGGCCAACTAAAAACTTTAAGTTATTATTTAATAAGTTGGGCTAAATAAATTTTTAGTTGGACAAATAAAAAACTACAGTTGAGAGAGCTTATTATATATGACCATATATGAATTGTTAGTTTTCTTATATGAAATTGCTAATACATATACGGACAATATATGTTTCATTTTTACTATGAATATTTAAATAATTTCAACTGTTAATTTTAAATTCCATTTATTTATATATTTCGTAATTTATTATTTGAAATAAGATGAATCATAACTGATCTTTTTGTTTAAATTATAATTAGATTTGTGCAAAAGTAGATAGGAAGAAATAATGACCAGCTTTTAGTCGGGCAAAAATTCTAAATCCCATCTTTCCTTTCGTACATTGAATTAGTTAGCCTTGAGCTTCGAAAGTTAACGTACATAATAATGTAAATTCAGCTTGAAAATGTTCTCGAAATCGTGTTTCAATATTGTTTCATACATTCTCACTTATCATTTCACATAGTAAATTGCGTTGAATACACGAGCACAATACGAGAATCGTAATTTCATCGAAATCCCTGAATGTGACAAAGTTTGACATTTGACGGAGCGAGAATTACAAATTCAGTCAGCGAAAAGAAAATCGATATATAATTTTACCCCGCGTTTTTGTATTATTTTCGTCGTTTCGATTTTCATCGTACCGATATAGAACGAAAGTTTTTTTCTTTTTCCTTTTTTTTTAACAGCAACTGCAGTCGAGTATATTGAACTAATTTATAGTAAAGAGATACACAAGGTCAAGAAAATCAATATCACGCAGACAACTAGGTGACGCGGTCGCAGACGATAGTTTTAATTTTATATCGATGAAATTCTTAATGAAAAAAAAAGGAAAAAAAAGGCGTGTTTACATTATAAATTATTCGGTTCTACAATGCTGCGAACACCAAAGTGATGAATAACTGAATCCGCGAGGCATTCGGACAAAACGTTGAAATTGAATTATAATTAGCTTAATTTACATGTACAGAGAGTCATGGTTGAGAAAAAGAACGTAATTGCGTTTTAAAAATCGTTTATACGTTCGCCATTTTATCGCAGCAATGCGAAACAACCACTTCTCATACCCCAAAAAGTAATTAGATGAGAATGAAAAGAAGAAGAAAAAAATGGAGCTGCTGAAATTACGCTAACGTTCGTCAAGATAAAAATTGTCGTATGTGGAATATGTGACACTATTATGTATGGTGAAGTCGAGTAAATTACAAAATATTAGGGGAAGTAGTACAAGTCAATATCACTGGCGTAAATAATATTATTTTGGTACCAAATATTAAATATTAATAATAATTAATATTTAATATTTGGTACCAAATACATTTTTTCCAAATATCATTTGGACTTTAAGCAAATTACACGTAAAAAATATTTTCCCACATAAAGCCTTTATGTGGACAAATTATAAAAATCTATGATTGTGTTTCAATTTTTATTTCCATTTATTTTATTTAATTTAAGAAAGATATAAATTCTGAAATATTATTTTTTCATATTTTTTTTCTGTTAGTACAAAATTAGGTTTATTTTTTATTTAATTGCTCTTATATTTTTTCATCTAGATTGTAGTATTGATGAGAATAATGTATTACGTAATGGACGTGGGCCATAAAAAGAAAATTTTACAGAAACAACAAACAAGTTTACAATTGTCAGAAGGGTATGTACTGAAAACATAAAGATAAACCAATAAAGAAGCGTGAAACGTAAAACATAAACAAACCAATACTAAATGTCGTGCACTAATAAACGAAACAGAACTAAACGGTATATAAATAAATCAGCGAATAAAATAAAACTTTCCACGAAAGGAATTTTATTAAATCCAATCACAATATTTGTACTCATCTTTCTCAATGCAATTTTTAGTCAAATAATACAAAAAATACTCAAGTTAATTATTTAATTAAATTTGTACGTTTCATTTAAAAATGTAAATCGTGCACCACTTTTTATTATTTTCACATTCTTAAAAGTATTATTTATCGGTTTATCTTTATAATTTTTTGCATTCTATTGCAAATTATGGAAAATTATTTAATTTAAATCAAATTAGTTCGTCAAAAAAATAAACAGATGAAAAAAAATTGTTACATTTATCGGAAACATTTTTACAATAGAATTGTAACAAACTCTTTTTTTTTAATTTGGCATAATTGAGGTATGAAATGAAAAATGATGTCTTATTTCTTGGTTTACATACTCGAAGAAACGTTTTTCTATTATTTTTTATATCGAAATAATCGAAATAAAAATAATGTTCCCGAACCATTCATTAATTAAGGCATCATTATCTGAAAATCTAGTTACCACCTCGAGATTTGTTTGCTACCATTAATTTAACAAGAAGTTCAGTGTACTTGTCCACTTGAAAATCTACTTTAAAATGTAATTAATATTAATAAACAACTCAATTTATTGGCGAACGTCGTAGTTTCAAATTTAAGCAGTGAAACTAAACTTGACCAAACTGACATGGCTGTTAATAATGGCATAAATTTTCAACATTACACACGAAATCACGAATTACGAATAATTGTAATGCGAAGGAATTGTGATACGAAAAATTGAATGAATGCCAAAAAATCTATTATTCGTGTCCCACTAAATAGAAACTTGGATCTCTGCCTTTTTTGACACTGAAATAAAGATTAAATCATTTTCTAAGTCAGTGTAAAGAAAAGAAAAAAAATATAAAACAAATTTACACATTATTTATCTTATGATAAAATTTAACATAAAAATATGTTTTTCGTAACAGACGAAGAAAACGGAATAATTATTTACTGTGGTACATTTCATTTTGAGTAGACTTTAATTTAAAAAGAAAAAGAAAACATCTTTTATGTAACACGTGCGTGGAAAATTTAATTTTTATGCCCGCTCAGGATAAGGAGAGAAGCTTAATAAAGTTCAGCTCAATAATGAGATTTTATTGTCTTCAACGTCATTAATTGCCCTAGGACAATAATATTTTCATTATTGTTCCAGAACAATAATCGGCCACTCTTCGTTTCCAATAAAAAAAACATGGAAAATCACACTTTCCATAAACTTCTTATGTAAAATACTTATTCAAAATTAGAGCTTCTTTTATTACGACTTAAATTTAATCACGAAAAGTAAACTTTCGAAAATTTAAAAATCATAATTTAAATCTAAAAATCGAGTTAAACTAAAATTGAGATTAATTACACTATTTATCAGTCGTCTTACAGACGTACACTGAGAGAAAAAAATATAAAGTTTTAATGAAAAGTTTAATACTTTGGCGTTATACTTACAGAATATCATTATATGGAAAATTAGTTGATTAAAATTAATTAGTTGAATAAATTAAATTGTAGTAAACTGTTTAATAATTGGTTTATTAACGACATAGACAATAGATTAGCCACACTGATGAATAGCGACATCCAACGGACAAAACACAAAATAAAATGTTTGTCAAAAATTAGAATTAAATTTATTAAAATTTGTAATGCCTGGGTTTTTAATTTTAAATATTCTTTTCTCTTAAATTCTGATAAAATAGCAAAGCATGAGCTTTGCTCGAATTTCTAGATGTCATGTGAAAACACTTTTATTATATAAAATTTATTCGAGTAATTCAACATAAACTTTTCATACCACAACTCTAATATGCATATAATAGAACACGTATATTAAAATTACAGTGACTAGGAATGTACTATTGGATGAACTAAAAACAAAAGTCTTCTTTTTATAATTAATTCTTGCTGCATATGTGCAACACTCGAATCAAGTATTCGGACAAAAGAGATAGCTGAAATGATTGAACTATAATGTAATTATAACTCAACACGTCTGGCTTTAATTAACACGCGTACTTCTGTGTACACATTATCACTTCACAATTTGTCAACTTTTGTCCCGCGTTATAATTGGCTAAAAACAGGGGGTTGGGCGTAGCCTTTCAATGCACAATATTATAAAGAAAACATTTTTATTAATTGACACCGATGAGAAAAAAAAACATAATATAACTAATACGAACAAAAATCAGATGAGAATGTACACGGATAAAAATAAAGATAATTTTTATCCGAAGTTTTTTCTCAATGTAAAAGTGGTTTAATCAAAAATTAGTCGTATAGAAAATAAATTTGATATATATAGTTAATGTCGGATAGTTTGGTTATAATTATCGTAATTTGGTGATATTTGAAAGTCAGTTTAAAATTCTCTACAAAGCACTAAGAAACAAATTTATAGTTTAGTTGGAAGTTATCTACAAATTCCACAATTCTAGTTGCAACATCTAGATGTCACTAGAAACTGTAGTTCAGACAAGTCAACACTGAGAAAAAAAGTAATAGTAAAATTGAAAACAATTTGTACTATTAAAAATAGTAAAAATGATAATTATCTTTTAAAAACTTTTAAATTTTTTTAAATTTTACCATAATTAACAGTAGAAATAATTACATTCCCAATATATCCTCAAATTGATACAAAAAAATAGTAATTTCTGATATATCTTTTTTCTCAGTGTATAACTTTTGCTGTGTTATAAAGACATTGCCTATAGTGTCTGCTATTTAACCATTCTATAAAAGTAAAATCTTATTTAAGATACAATAAACTTTATTATTTAGTATAGTAATATAATAACCACAATTCTAAATAAATTTATAATACTAATATATAAAATTTATTTCTATATTATAAAAATAAATAAGTCCAAAAAAACATATTTTCCACTTAATCCAACCGGTCGATCTACTCGCAACGATCAAAACTCGCCCAGTTAAAGTAACCGCAAATTTCAACGGGGTTTCCAAATCGAACAACCCGATTGACTGGGTTAAAATTAATAGAAACTTCCGTCCAACGCGAAGTGACAAATGACTTATGCTTGAGAATTTATACCGAGCGTCGCGATCTCGCAGCGGTTGCCGATGAACGCTCCAACGCGGCGGATCTTATTGTCGAAGTAAAGTAATGAAGGTGTAATCGGAGCTGTTGTAAATTGCGACGCGTAGGTGGGACGCGAACCTGCCTTTGACTACGGATATTTGTCGTCGCTCTAACAATTCGCGTCCCCGAGTACGCGCGAGCATAGAAAGAAACAGTTCGACGGCGATAATACTTTTAATCATCGGCTGGCGGGAAAATCGATTTTCCTTCGGGCTCGAGAGGCGAAGCCAAACCCATTGGAAATCCATTGGGTCGCGGGGAAATCTGTTTGATTTAGACGCGACACGCGACACTTTTCAATCGTGGCGGGGAATTCCGTGGCAACGAGGACCGGCAACGGATACGCTATTCGTGAATAATGAATGAGTATCTTTGCGCTTCCTGTCTTTCGGACGGCCGCGTATATCACTCGACTACCCTTTTACAAGCTTTAGATAACGGGTGTAACGCGCGCGGAAAATAACGCCGCGAATAAATCACAAGTAAAATATCCACCGGCTCGACCCCGAGTGGTATACAAATAGCGTGTGTTTATAATATCATAATCATTCGATCGGCGTAATCGAGCGGCTTTCCGCGCCCGACACTTGCAATTAAACGGTAATTAACGGGGCCGCAACTTATTGCGAAATTTGACGCGCACTTTTACACCGCCCCGTCGCCGGATACTTTAAATACCTGTTGTGCGTATTTTCAGATCGATGATTTTCCCCAGTTATTTCTTAGTCATTTTATGCCGCTTTTATTCTATCGAACGGGGGAGTAATTCTTCCTTTTGCTTTTTGCTTTTTTTTTGTTTTTTTTCTTTCTTTCTTTCTCATCTTTTTTTTATTTATGTTCAATCTAGGATGTTGCACTGAGAAAAGTGCCGGTAGTGGAAGAGTGAAAAGGGGAAGTCATTACTGTTTTTGTAACGCATTAAAATGAAGATTTTTTTTTTTTTTTAAATTGCAATACATTTTGTGATTTATTAAATAAATTTTTATTACTTAGGGAAATTGGATTGTAAGTATTTTGGGGTACGGTTTTAAAATAAAATTTCTTAATGAAAATAGTAATTTTTATTTACACTGAGAGAAATATACAAAGTTATCAGAACTAAATTTGTAGAGTTGTGACATATTTAGTTGTAATAACTGTAAATACAGTTGTAACAAATATAACTGCAGTCATCAGAACTATTTCCACCGCAACT
>JABFPN010001867.1:0-25707 GCA_022817305.1 Leptoteleia sp. ZL-2020 | reverse complement strand
AAAAAAAAAAAAAAAAAAAAAGGAAAAAAGAAAAAAGATACAAACGCGTGCACCTTGCCAAGTGTATGTGCTGTAATAATGTAATTATATTTATACACAGTCACGGCGAAGCGCACGTACGCGATAAGTACTTGAAATTGGATTATTGAGCCGGAGAATATAATGGTCTGAGTTTGGATGGAGTTTGCGTACAACTAAGTTCAACTCGAAAGGAACTCCACGGCTGACCCTTCCGAAAGAACCTCGACTATTTTGAAGTTGTAACGAAGATCGTTTGCATATCTGTGTATTTTCCTTGAAATTATTTTAACGTTCTTAGTCGATGGCTTTCCTTTTTTTTTATTATTATATTTTATTATTATTATTATTATTACTTCATAGTCCGAGGGGTTTTTGAGATAACATTTGCAGGAATACCATTTGAGACGATAGGATGAGTATAAGCAAACGATCAAACTAACTTGTTTTCCTTCAATTTTATCAAGTAAATAGTCAAATTTAAATATTTATGAAAAATTTATACTAATCAAAGCAGCTTAAATTATTTATCACATATAAACTACCCTGAGAAATGTTTATAAATACTTGTTACTATATTTTGTAATAACTCAGGAATCTGTATGCGCACCTATAATACTCCTTATTATATGATATAGAACAATTTGTGCTAAACATTTTAAGAATAGAATAGAATGTTCCTAGAACATTAAGAAAATATGTTGCCTGGAAAAATATTGATAACCGTCATTGGCACTAGAATGTCAATGTAAAAGAGGGAGCGTGGCCTAAGTTACCTCACAGTCTACGGATAATAGTGAAATAAAGCCTGTAGTATTTAAGCGAGTGATAAAGGTGACCAGTGACCGGTGACTGTGAAAAAAATGGATCAAGGATAAAACACATGAAGAAACGGTAGCGTCACGATGAGCCAACATAGAATTATTTTCAAACGATAAGGCGATGATGATGGATGGATGGATGCGTTGAATTGTAATGTATTTTTAAATTCTCTTCCTTTTACCGCCTTTGTGCTACCTTAAATCACGCAATTATAACTAATTTGAAACAGACAAACGCCGTTAAAACAATTAAAAAACAAAATGAATTAAAAATGACTTGACAACTATTACGGCAATTAAGTCGAAAAGTCGAGTTCTCTCGGAGTACTAACGAGAGAAAATTGTCTCGCTACTTTTCATTTCAGAGCGGGCATTGTGTCTCGAGCCAAGTATAATTTATGAGTTTCGTTAATAAATAATTGTGTCCGATTAGTCTCTCTCTTCTCTCTCTCTCTCTCTTCTCTCCCCCTCTCTCTCTCTCTCTCTCTCCCTCTCTCTCCTTCTCTCTTTCTTTCACTGTTTTTACCTCTTTTCTTACTTGCGAGCGGATTGTCCATACCAACTCGAGAGCAATTGTCCTTTTATCGATCGGTTCTGCTAACGACCGATTTTATTCGCTTTCCCACTCGTTGGCGATAAAACATACAGAGATTTGTAAGATTCTTTGTCGCGAGTCGCCATGAATGCGGAATCCCGAATGAAATTAAATATTAAAACTTTTGTCTGAGGAATATTTGCCGCGGCATATCGTCGCTGGGCGTAATGCCTGGGTATTACACGATTTTAAATATTTCAGACGTTGGTCGAATTCAAAATTTACAGAGTAACTTCTGCGAACGAGCGACAAAATAGGCGAGCCCGAGCCGAGCTCATTCTCTGTATCCTTCCTGAACGTAAACTTTACATCATCGCGCAGATATTGAATGATTTACATTTCACCAGTTTTTATGCACTTCAAAATTTCGTCTACTCCTCTCTGGTTACTTAAATAAAGTATTCAACTGCAATGAAAAGATAAGACCCTTCTTTTACGCTTTTGGCAGATATTTAAATTTATTTTTCATATTTTGTTCACTGAATAAAAAAATCTTTGGGAAAAGCTGTTCTTTTGTATGTTGTAAATTTCAATAAATCATCATCATTCAACTTGCAAGTATCAGCAACTAACACTAGCAACCAGCAACTAACCAAACTAACTAACAATTAACATTAGCAGTTGTAACATGATAATTTTTCCTATATTGTACAAACAACTGCGCATGAAGGTTCTAGCACAATAATTCTTAATTGAAGTATTGTATTTTGTTGCTTTATTACATAAAACTGATATGTAATGAACCTGCACAGTTAGCACTGTTAGCATTTAAACAATTGTTAGCAGCCGAAACGAATACGCGTTACAAAGCTGGATTCACTGTTCCCTCTAAGGAAATTCTTCCAGTTCTTAGAACGAGATCCGAGTACATTTTCCATAAACTGTGTTCGGTATTAATAAAAATGTATAATTAACATTGAAGATAAGATAAAGTAATTGATTAAAGCAAATAATTGTGAGATATAAAGTCGTAAATTGCAAATGTTGAGGTTTAAGGGAAAAACGGGAAGCTTTTAAACTTTGGACTGAAAGGTCCGGATTTTTTTTCCCCATTCTTTTATTTCTATTTGGTATCCTATTTCCTCATTCGTGTGGGAGAAAAATCGCGCGCGCAGTTGACTGTGCCTCGCGTTATCCGCAACACAAAACTTTGGGACGCGACTGCCTGCCGTGGTTCGATTGTTGCGAAAAGTTGTAAACTTGCTTCAACTCAGACGCCCAATTGTGTCCCTTTAAGCTTTCGCCGAAAGTTTGGCGGAAAAATTCGACGGAGATTAAAGTAGGTTTAACGTTAAACGACGTGAGGAAGGCGGCGACCTTATTTGGCTGTCGGGCGCAAGAAGTTCGCTCGCGGAATCGTAATGCGAGCGGATAGAGCGCGGCGTGTCCCCAGATTTGCAATTAACTCATCCCGCTTCGGATGAAAAGTTCAATTTCGCCTTTTCGGGACACAATAGCGCGAAAATTCCATCGTCACTTAGGCAGCGCATTTCGCGACATGTTACTCGGCATTTTTCATTAGTCTCTGTTAGAAAATTCCTCGTAATTATTACGCAACTGAAAAATTACCTTTGCAAAATGGAACGCGTGAAAATTTTTTCTTTTTTTTTTTTTTTTTGTTTTGTACTTAATTTTACCTCCATTCTCTTCCTTATACGTTTTATTTTACAGCTAAACATTTCTTTACTGAATAAAAAGATGATTGTAAATTTGTCATATTAAACACTGGAAGCTAATACTAGCATTAACACAAGCACTTACTATATATTTATATAGCTATTATTTAATTTATTATTATTATTATTCTATAAAAGATACGTACAATTTAAGATTATTTAATTAAAAAAATATAAATAATTAACGTGAAAATAAATTTTAATAATTACTAAAACTTGTTGAAAAATATATTACATTTTTCAGCGCTTTCCATAATGTGTACATAATTTTGTCAAAAATGTTTTAAAACTGTATTTTCATTATGGAATTAATACACCATTGTTGGCACGTGCAAACTATATTTCAGAGAAAATCTTACTTGATGGGAGAACACATTCTAACTTTCCAACCTAACGAAATTAAAATAACCTTAAAATTTAGTTGAATATTCCAAAAATGTTTTCTTCAGTGGTGTCAAAGTACTTGAAACGTTTTAAATTGAAACATATATTATGAACTTTAACAACATTCAATTATTTATCTTATACCAATTTTATAATTGGATAAATTTTCTTCCAGTTATTAAGAATTTTTCAATTATATTTTTTTGGCCATATTAACGAATAAATTATTAAATTTACAGAGAGTTTACAGCTTTTAAAATATATAAAATTAAAAATACAACAACAAAAATTAATGGTAATAAAAATAAATTAAGCTAATAATTTCTAACAAAGACAGGAAATATAAATGGTAAACTTTTAAAAGGATTATAACGACGAATAATGTAAAATTTGAAAGCAGAATATATAATAATAAAATGTTAAGAAATCTTTGTGATAGTAGAAATTTCCTTAAATTTAATAATTTGTACAATTACAGGGCAATACGGATCATCATAAAGCCGCATGAAAATTTTTAACATTTCCCTCCGAAATGTATGTAGCAAGTTTCTTAAAGATCCGAGCAAAACGCAAAGATCCGTATGAAAAGTTGTTACAACGGGATCGTAAAATAAATGAGACCGCGAGCGGTGAAGCAATTTTTGTCGCCGAAATGGTGGATCCCACTCGGTTCGATAACGAAATCGCCCCGGACGAAACATTTGCCCCGCGATATTAAGTTTCCACACGCGACTCAATTTTCTCGGCGTGTCAATTTTTTCTATAATTAAAATTCCAGTGTAAAGTTTAGCGTCATTGCTCCAACTTGTTAGGTGACCCCGAAAATATCAATTCAATTAACACCTTTAACTACATTCCTATTAATCACCGAGAGTCTTTAATAATCTGAATCTTCGTCGTTCAAACTTATTAAAAGTCCATTATAAAGTAACGTGCAATTTTTAAAGCGAACCGGCAATAATTCAAAGGACGATATCTTTATACTCCGTAAAAAATATGCCAAATTAAATCGAGTGAAATTGAATTGTAGCAATCCGTTTTCTGAGTTAAACACGTTCGATGATCCCATATATAATTTGGCATAATTAATTTTATTGATACAAACGGATTTTTTATTTATTATTTTTTTTTTAATTGAATTAACTCTATGTATACTTGATACAGAAACAATTTATTACTTAATGAGGGAAAAAATGGTTTCAAATTGGTAGCCCTTACAGAAGTACCAACTTGAAAGCACTTGCTTCTGATACGTATATTTCTAGAATCGGACATTGGAATATTTCTTTGCTATAATCAGATTATTGTTGAAATTGACGAAAAATATTCTTTGCTATTAGGACAAAGAAACATATCGATCGTCACATGATTCAATCTTTTTACTCAACAACTTTGTTTCAATCAGTGAATTTTGATATCGAGTAAATTGAAGAATATAAATTTGAGAGATTTCAACCAAACATGGTTATTTTCAGTGTAATCGTTGAAAAGGCTACGAGTCGCCAGGAATTTTAACGTTAAGATAAGAAAAGGTTTATTGAACGCAAAAGGAATGAGTACAAAACAACTGACACACGTGACAGTTAACGGAACAAGTGACAGGCGCAGACAAACTTTACATTATACAGGCTGTTCATTACAAGAATAGATAACAGAATGACTTGCAAGTGGCAGCACTGGAAAACACTGTAAAATATTAATAATAACATTTAATTTCAATATTACATGGTTACATGAAAATGATCTACATTTATACTGATTTTACAGTCACAGCTTAACATTATTGTAACGTTATAACATTATTCAAATAATAAAAATATAACAAAGAAAAAAAAAAAAAAAAAAGAAATTAAAAAGTTTCAAACTTGAAAGCTTACTTGCAAAAATAGCATTGCCAAATAACAGGATCAAAATTTATATCGTGCTATCTTTGTCAATAAATGTAAAAGATTTTCCAATATCAAGACGAACGGTAGTTGTCTATTTATATAAAATTTAAGCAGTTTATAAAGCATAGGGAAAAGTTGAAGAGAAAAGGCAAAGTTTGCGTGAAAGTAAAAAAAAATGTCTGCTTTGAATCCTTCCTTTTATCTTCCCTACAACAAAATTAATTATTCGCCGTCCTGTCGGAGAATCAGCGAACGATCAAAAATGCGCGACCTGAATGAGTAATGGCTTGTTTCAAAATGTACACAAACATGTCGCGGAGACTAAGTACGCCAAATTACAATGTAGATTGGATAAGGTTTATACATGTACATGCTGGCTTTTGTGCTCCCGCGGGAGGTGACTGTGGCACGAGGGCGGGCCGCAATGAAACGAACTTTACGAAACAATGGATCGAATCTTTTGTTTATTAAAGATCCCAGAGAGTTCTGCCAGGATTCTCCGTCCTCCTCCTCCTCCTCCTCCTCCTCCTCCTCCTCCAGCTCTATCCATTTCTCCCCGCCTCCTCGACGGTTGCGCCCTGCCATTTATTTAGACCGTTTAGAGTTCGGCTTGGACGAATGTTTTGAATCGGATGAATTATAGGGGGAACGTCAACGAGAAAAGAAATAATAACGGGAGGAAAGGATTTCGGAATAACATTTTGACGTGGAGATGTTTGAAACGACGTCACAATGTTTTTGAATGTAAAATCGCATTGTCGGAAAGTTTGATGAACAGTTATTGAATAATGCATCGACGTTTCTCTTTGTTTCAAACTTTCAGCGGATTGTTTTGGACTTTATTTAGGCCTCTCGGCAGAGCTCATTCGACGTTGATCCGTGGGCCATCGCGGCAGCCTTGTTATCTCCAATTTCAGACATTTCACTTTTCCCGTAAACTTATCAATGCTAATGTTGCAAATGCAAATATAACACAATCATCAAAGCAACATCTAATTATGAAGACAAAGTAAAAACTACGTCTCATTTAATGGAACTTGAAAATAAAAAAAGTGAGAGGGAGGGATCTCCAATGAAGTTGGAGATTTCATTTGTACAATAAAAATCACCTTTGCATAGCCTAATCCAACATCCTATAGTTAGTTACAGATAAGATCAGTAACGTAATTACCAAGACTACATTATCAGCTTTGTAACAACTATGCAAATAACTTGGACATAGAATTACCAAATTTATTAATTTGACACTCTCAAAAATATGTGTGAAACTTCCTTAAGAAAATTCCCTGGAAATTCTTTAAATGAACAATAATTACACGGATTAGATAGAAAATGCCTTATTCCGAATATATTATTACACACAATTTGTGGATTCGTCTATGGATTCGCATTAAATCAAGTTATTCTTGTACAATAATAATTGGAAAATAAGGGGTAAAGTTAAAAAATTTAATGCTCCTTTATAAAATGAAAATAACATTTATTTTGTTCCAGATATTCGTACAAGCAACGTGGCCAGAACAACACCACCAGCTCCCTCTCATTGTACGATGTGGAAACAGTCGACGAAGGTATATACACCTGCACTGCTGAGAACAACGCCGGATTGGCCGAAGCAAATCTGTCGTTGCGAATATTATACCGCGAGCGTAGCACCACCGAAGCGCCGTACGACCCCACGGCAAGCGGTTACGTCGCGGTTATCGCCGCTGGCGCCCTCGTTGGATTGCTCGTCGCCCTCGGCTGCATTGTTGGCAGCGCGCTGTTGTGCGCGCGCAGACGTCGGCAACGTAAGCGCAAAACAAACGTGCTGTCGCAGAACAAGAACCTCACGCCCATCGACAAGGGCGCCACCGTTACTGAAAAAAGTGGCGCCACTCGACATTTTGAACAACAGCAGTCTCAGGAGCCACAACCGCAGACTCTTTATACGGAACGCGACGTTAATAGGTACGGCCCCTTCCATTACATTCTTATATTTAACGTAAAAACATTCCTACCTGCGTAGAAATATGTATTATTCAGGCTTGATATGGGACAATGTATGGGAATTGAATGGGTGAATTGATGAAAAGTATGGCTAACCAGCTAAAAATTTATGTATGGGACACTGTATATGCCACAACACATGCTACATAAGTGGCACATATGCGTTTACTGCGTGTTACTTTATAATACACATATGTCACATGTGTCACATTTATCTTTACCTTATGTTACACACGTACCATTTTTGTTTATTTTTACATGGATAATACATAGATAATACATAGGTAAATGACTTTAGTCATTTACCCAGAGAAACATTTATTTGAATTAAATAAATTTATTGTTCTTTTGTTCTTATATATTTCAAGTCTTAATATCAAGACTGTAATAAATTATTTTACCTAATAAAAAACAAACTATTCCTTATATTTCAGTTTATACATTGCAAGCCATAAGCACTACTCCAATCTAACTTGTAACAAATTGTAATACAAACATCCTTTTCATTTTATACATCGTATTTTAATTAAATTTATCATAAATCAGATTTGAAATTTATAAATTAATGAATAAAAAAATATATTTCAAATGCATAATACATACGTTGATATTATATTAAATTTCTTTTCATTCATTTTATTTGCCCATTATTATTTATTAAAATTATTATTCTTATTTATATAATGTATGTTTTTAAATACATTTGACTTACTTTAATTGTAATTACAATTATTAGATAAATTTATAATTTAATATTTTGCTTAAACATTTTATCAAGACTTTTCACAATATTTAACGGTGCGTTAATATTTAAGTGGTAAATCGGTTGCATTGAGCTTGACTTGACAATATTTTCTGACGTGGCTTAAGTTTTGTTCGAATAAAATGCTATTATGCATTCAACAATAACTGCCGGACATTTGTTACATTCTAGCATTCATAAATTTATAATATTTCGCGGAATGAATGTTACTTTTACAAATTATAGCACATATTCAACTGTTTTATTTCAAATTCTTTGTTTTCCGCAAGCATAAATTTACTTGACTTTTTGCATAACAGATTATTACCCCACTTCACCGTAAATAATGGTTTAAATAATTCCGACGGCATGTGTTTTTTGTATTTTAACGATAATAATAATGGTCTTACAAATGAATAAGGGAATATTAATAAATATAACAATATTGGAGATGCAGAAGAATGAAATATTTTAATTTGAAAAATATGTGAATAATTAAATCCAATAAAAAGCGTAATAAATGAAATCCTTTTTGTTTTTTTAATGTTTCTCTTATCTGACGAGAAAATTTTTACAACGAGCCTTCAGTATTTTCTTGTTAAAGTAATTTTTGTTGAAACACCGATGAAAACTATTAAATGTCATTTTTAAATAATTTGTAACAAAAAATGTTGTCACTGACAAGAGACACCATTACGTGTATCATCTTGTTTCTATTCTCTCACTATGCAAATGGCGCAATTACAGTGATAATTACGAATGCAGACGTCTCGTTGCGAACTGATGATTATGAAGACGATAGAGATGATTAATTGCAGCCTTTGATGGACTTAAAGAGACTAGATATGAAAAGACAGTGGGAGTTGAAGGAAAACTATTATCAAAAAAGGATTTTGATATAGTTCAGATAAGTATGAAGAGAGGATAATCCGGGATAGAAATTATTTTAAATTAAACCAAGTATGATGGAGTTTACTATAATCTAAAGAATACTTTGTAAACTCTTAATGAAAGGTATTAATGTTTCCTTAAAGGCGTTAATTTTCGATTATTGACGAATACTTGATAATTTGTTAGAAACGTTGACAATATATAAAATGCATCGTTAAAAACCATCTTTTTATAAATATCCATTTAAATATTAATTTGTTAATAGCATTTGAATTTCGGATACAATCTGAGCAACAATTATGTAATTATCACTTATTGTTTAATTATCTAAATAGGTTTAATACAATTTAAATCTATTTCCTTAATCATATTTGTGATCAATAAGTAAGAACCTATCTGTATTTCTATCTAGTCTTATACCGAATTTCTAATAAAAAGCTTAAATTCTTGTAACAAGAATCGTGTACTATTTTCTTTTTATGTGCAAAAGTTTATTCCCATTCGAAAGTCCATTAAAATTATTCCTTTTGTAATTATAAATGCCCACATTATATTAAGCATTATAAACTCATATTAGAAACTGCTTATCGTCCTCACATTATTGTTAATTAAGTGATGTTCATGAATTTTCAGAGCGGCAACGTTGGAACAAGAAGACACTGTGATCGAATCGAGTCGCAGTCCGGTACCCAAGTATTTCACGGAGCCCGATTTGATCAATCAGATGCCAGAAAACAGCGATGGATACATGTATCAGCACCGAGTGGAAGAGTTTGATACGCGATACACCATTCCTCCGAATTTGTGTCCGAATTACCCGCAAACAAGCTACCTGGACCAGGATGGTTACCCGCCTAACTATGGTCTACCAAAGGTCCCGTTTAACAGTTCAAGTACACTGCCACGCTTCCGACAACGCCACCCAGATGGCCTCACTTCAATCCCCATGGCGCGTTATTCTCGTGAGGCGGAATTTTTGGCTAGGTCGAGCGTCTACGAGGTCATCGTACCTAGAAGCGATACAAGGTAAGTCACTTTGTTGCTGCATCAAAGAAAACTTGAAAAAAAAAAAACCGTAAGCAATACAACCCTATTTAAAACATTAAAAAAGAGAATGGCTAAAAAAGTAAATGGCATCCTGAAACTACCTAGGAAGCTAATTAAAAAACTGGCTGATGTTCGGTGCCAAATCTCTACAGGAACTTGGCCTAGGAACTTGGCCAAGAAATTAGTTGGTCTTGAGTGCCAAATTCCTGGCTAGGAAATTGGGTAGGACGTTGAAACTACCTAGGAACCTAGCTAGGAAACTATGTAGGAAACTAGTTAACCTCCGGTGCTTTATTCCCAGCTAAGGAAACTGGATAGAATTCTGAAACCACCAAGAATCCTATCTAGAAAACTAGCTTTTTCTAAATTTCTACCTTGGATCTTAGCTTAATTTTTTACACTTGAAAGAGCCATTTTTTATACCAATATCATAAAATCACCTCGTGGTTTCAATTTGATTTCATTTCTTGCCGTAGATAAAAAAAAACTTTGTACATATAAACAATATGGATATACTTTTCAAATTACAAACATATGCTAAGAAAAAATATGTTATAATAATCGTATGTATTATGAGTATATTTCTCTCAGTGTATATTCTCATTTTAACGTGATACTTTAATTGTATATATAACTGTGTTTTCCATTACCATTTGGTTATTATTAAAATGATAATAATATTTTAGTGTAATTGAAAACAATGAGTTAAATTTTGAACAATAAATTTCCTTATAAACAAAAAAAAAATATAATTAATACATATGATATCAATGTATCAATTATTGAACACTCCCTTTCTGGTCATTTTCGCCATATTTCGCGTTTGGTTTAAGCTGTTCACAAAGGGTTCTGTCTACGTTTTACTACTGTCAAAAGGCACTAGCCAACCAGCTTTGAAGTATATTACATTAAGGAGCATCATCACAGTATCATAACTGACATCGTCTAAAATTTAATAAAAACATTATTGATAATTAAACGCTAATATAGTTGATTACATGTAAATATGTATCCATATCGTTTATAAATAATTCCTTCCTATAAACATTAACTAATCTTACATTAGGGTCATCAAATGTATATTAAATTATGTACACGGAGAACGGAGTGTATTATAATCCAAAGATCAGTGCATATCAAGTGTTTTAGCAAACTAAATATCAGTTTGTGCAAAATTATTATTTTTTTAGCAACTAATTTGGAGTTCCGAATGTTAAGCTATGAAATTTTAAGCTAAAAATGTATAGTTCTTTTCAGATGAAAAGATACATATTTTACTGAAATGTATCAAGCCATTCAATAAATAATTGTGTAACTTGATTTAATCTATGAACCATGATGCGCATACTTATTGTATTGATTGTTATTGACAATGTTGAACGCGATATTTATATTTTGTCCAGTAAATATCACTTTGTCAGAAAGTAGTTATCCAACAGTTTGTCTTATTGAAAGAAATGGAATAATATACGATTGCGTTTGAATAGGCAATAAAAGTCATTCAATCACAATGCTTATTTTATTGATTATTGAACATCATTTGAGCATCATTTTTTGAACAATAATAAATATACCTAGGTTTGAGTTTTAATTGCAGTGTAACCGCTAATAATTCTACCCGAATAACGTTCATCCGTTTGAATTGTTCATTACTCATTTAATAAAACATTTTCCAAGCCATACTCCACGGTTCAATTAAAATCTTTTCTCTTTACCAGCACATAATGCACAGAAACGAACATCCTTTAGTAAAATATCCACAACGCGGCATAATTATTTGTTATTGCCAGTGGCGGCGGCCGCAATAAATACGTAAACATTTCAACGAACAAAGTTTATCATATAATTGTTACAGCCATTACAAATTTCATACAACATTGGACGAATATCAGACGAAGCGTTTTGAAGCAAACAAAGTACGCGCCAACAGATAATATGTCATTAATATCTGCATATGATGTATTTAGTTCACGTTGATGTGCACATAAACTTATTTCATTCTTGCTAATAAGTTTATCAGCGGTACGTTTATGCTACAATAGCAAGCGATAAATTAATAGTTCGTGTAGATACAAATTTCAAGCTCGTCATACTAACAGCTGTTGCGTTGCTTATATAAATAAAAAAATATAATCGTTTGTTAAATTATTTATTTAATCTCAATAAATTAAGATAATCAAAGAAACTCTCAATGATATGTTAATATATTAAATGGGATTACTATATAGGAATACCATATCAAATAATGGCACAGCATGCCCATAAAGAATCCCTATGGATTCTATGGATGGGTTTGTAGTATGGAAATGGTTTGTAGATATGAATTTTTTCATTTCATTTTATTTTACTTGAATGAAACGAAATTTCCTCATAACATAATTTAAAGAGAAATTATACCCTCAGAGGAAACCCACGTGGAAAAAATTGTCCATAATTTGATTTGAGATTCCTATGCAGGCGCATGTAATTTTATATAGATAGCATATTCTTTGCCTATGTTTTCATGATGCTCACAAGGAAATATCCAAGTACCAATATGGGATCATTATGGAATTAATATAAATCCATATAACTCCATAAAATATTCAATAACCAGAATTCAAGCGTTACAATCATGTTACAAAAAAGAATAAATTTAACACAAATCAAAATTTAATATACTACACTAGTAAAACGAAAAATATATCACCCATAATACATCTCCCTTATATCGCCAAAAAATTGCCCATAGGTCAATTTATTCCCATTTATTACAAATGCATTGCCAATACATTGCCAATATATGGCCCATATTGTCAAATGTTATTGACATATTGGCGCAATGTTTCTAGCCCGTTGCCTTGGTGTAGAGGTAAAAGGCGTCTGCTTGGCGAGCGCTATGATACGGGTTCGATAATGTTTTTCTCACTACCTCATCAATGTAAAGGAAAAAGTGTGCAGCGTTCGGGTTTGTCATTCAGGCATGTGTAATTACGTAACTTGTAGAAAGAAATAAAAATTGGTATAATTTGACAGATATAATAGATATATCTTCGTTAATTTTATTATTTAAATATATTTATTATATTAAATATATTAAATATATATATATATACATCGGCCATACGAACAATTTATTGTGAACAATATATTAAAGTTTGTTCATTTTCATATATTGGCAATGTATTATTTTTGTTTGTTTTACTAGGGAATATATGTGTAATATATAGACAATACATGGGGAATAATGTTGACAATACACTGAAGAATCTGTATTAGCACGTATGAAAATTATATGGGAAACATAGGCGCAATATATGGGGAATATGTAGGAAATATATGTGCAGTATATGAGCAATACGCTGGCAATATATTGTTCGTTCCCCTAGAATAAAACTTGATATACACTAGTATACACATGTAGATTATAATACACTTGTTTTGCTTTCCCTATATAGGGAAGTGACAGCCACTTGCCACCTCAAGCGTAATCTACGTCGAGTAATCATTATCACGGCAGTTGTAATAATAACGAATGTTTAAACTTTGAATTGCGCAGGTACACCGCGAAAGGGTATCCGTACCCGAGCAACCAGCCGATGACCCTGCCGGTGCAGAACATGCCGCTGTTGCCAGCATCGCCGTTGTCGCCGTTGTCGCCGTTGTCGCCGGTTAACGTCATCCCGGACGTGCCTTTCATCCCGTCGCCGCCCGCCGAGTATCGGTGCGATCCAACGCCACTTTCGCCACGGTCGCTGATTGGCAAGTCGGCGCGAGAGGCCGCCTCGGTCGCGACCGTGCGCGCAGAGGGCGCTCAGCTCGAGCACCCGGAGAGTCCGGACGAGGGCTACGTGGGCGACGCGATGGACGTATGAAATTCTCGGATGGCTGAAGACGGATCGGCGCCACGTCAATGAGCCTAGTTCGTCTCGGCCCGCGAGCTTGTGATTGGTTGAACATGAACAAATAGTTCGCGCGACGAATATACGGTCTTGGCGAATGTCTTCAAAAGTAATCCGTGCTGACCTCTCAAGCAAACTGTTAACGAGGGTAGATGAATGTGCCGTCAGAATGGGATAAAATGAAACATTCGGGGTGCCATATGCAGCGTAATTTTATTCGCTTATTATTTATTATTTCTTGTCGAATCCCCACACCCCGTCTTTACACCTATTTTGAATAATATTCAGTAAGCGATAAGGTATAAGCTCTATCAGTTTACACCAGTCTGAAGTATAATTATCGCTTTTGATAAAACTTAAAGTTTTATATTTTCAAAAATGGCAATAATGAGCCTTTTATTGAAACTTTAGAAAATTCAATATTACAAGACTTTTAACAATTTTTCATTACTGATATGTAAATTATAAAAACAATAAGGTTGAACGTGGTTTTCTGTAACACGATTCATTATTCTCAATCATGTATTTTGCATCAAGAGCTGAAAATGAATAGTTTCTCAGAAAAGTGGTACATATATTAAAGTAGTGATTTTGATCGTTAGCCTAACAACCTTAGATTGTAAATTTGTTATTCCACATATCATTTGAAAAACATAATTATATTTCAACTTACGCATCCTTATTACAGAATAAATGTAATAATGGTTAAAATTAACATTAATCCGTCTTAATTTTCTTATGATAACATTGCTCTTTTTTATTAAGTAACCACTTTTGGTAAGATGAAGTAAAAATCCATTAAAGAGACAGCATTAATCACCTTTTGAATGTTGATATAACCCCGTTTGATGATATCAAAACAGAAATAAACTTGTAAATATTGAGTTCTTAGAATTATTGTTACAACATGATGTTTCATAATAATTTCTTATACGCTCACTTAAAATATCCTTTAAATCCTAAAGGATATTTTTCAACAAGGAAATACCTTATTACTTTTAATATATATTTCAATTCACAAGGATTTTTGATCCCTTTAAAACGATTCGCTTTTCCTTCGAACCATTTTTTGCCTCTTTTGGGAAACCTTTACAAAATATTTTTAGGACTGTACATTAAACAATAATTTACTTAATTGTAAGAAATCATTTCAGAATTTGTTTACATTATTCTAAATTTTTTCTCTATATTATCCTTTTGAAACGTGTTATATAAATTTTTACCTCTTATACAAATCTTCTCTACAGTATTCCAACTTGTACTATTTTGCAAATTTTTCAACTTTTTTAGATTTTTTATGGCAATTACTCTGAAACATATTCAAAAGTACAGACATTTTAATATGTAATTGGGTTGCCAAAAACATGCTGTTGTAATGTTTACGAACAAAAATAAGACGATTTCATACGATTTTCAATGTGTACCAGACATTTACCTACAGTCACCCTAGCATTGAACTAACTTTGGGACTTAATAAATGATCACGAGGAACCAAACACATTGGCTTTTGAAACAGCTGGATATACATCGACTGGATCATCCAACCATCACAAGTGCATAATTCTGATTCGACCGTTTTAAAAATAAATCTGTATAGATTCGAACCATATACATTCGACGAGACACTGCTGTTGCGGGAAAGCTGTCAGCAGCGCCACCTATTGGAGTACTTTGAACAAACGATCAAGCCTATCGTAAAAATGAAGAGAAATCAATATTGCACTGCGTAACGAGCAACAAATACCACGAAATTTCTGGATATACGGGAGGAGAATGAGCCTCCGCGAGTCACGCTGTAGGAATCACACCGATAAAATTTTTGCAAAACCGCCTGCAATAATTCCGGCAATTATCACTCGCTTTGCGTGTTATATATCAAAACGCGCGACACGGAATGCATGAAAATCGCCCGCTGACTTTTTGTTTAACCACCGCGGAAATCAATAACGAACCATTACTGTAATTTTCAGTGTGAAAGTTTCGTAATAAAGACGTTATGAATTCGAATGAACTTAACGAATGCTTTACATTCGGAATATGCTACGTCAAAAGTAACGTAGAGTGCATTAAAATTCCCGCTTGAGAATTATCGTGGCGCAGGCGGCAGAGCTGATTTGTGACATCAATTTTCTTATTCCCATTTTATACGTCACTAGATGAGTGTAGCGCGCCCTCAGGGCGCGCTGCTTCTGCGTTATATGCTTATTAGAAAGTATAAAACATGGATGATAAATTTATTATTTTAATTATTAATGAAATTAATAAATTTTTAATTACAAAATTTGTTATTGGAAAAAACAAATTCACCTCAAGAATGAAAAGCCATGTGTTCTAAAATCACTGACAAAAAACTTAACATGTTATTTATTAAATGAAATAAAAAATTTTAACATTATTATTCTTATAAAAAAACACATTAATATTACACGCTTCTCCAACTTGCTGGTCTCTTAAAACGAAAATCATTATTTGAATAATCATTAATTAATATAATCTAATTTTCCATCTATGAGTATTTTATATTTAATTGAATTGATTTTAGCGATGGAACCAAAGTAAAACATTTGATTAAAGTTTCATGTAATATCTGTAGTCAGACCCAACATTAAACATAGTACCAAGCGCTCTCATAGAATCTCCTATTAAAACTAACATTTAATCTAAAATTTGAACTTGTCTAAAGTTAAACGAAAGCTTTTTGTATAGACGATTTGACTAGAATCGAATAATTCGGCAAGCATGGATGAGTCTCGACAAATATAAATGATTTTTCAACATTTCAATTAGTCAAAAAAGACAATCAAACCGTTTTTAGTCCAGTTATTACTTAAAAATAGGTTCACTTAATTCATTATAAGCTTTAACGTGAGATAAATATTTTAGTCCATTTCATCCGAATTATAATTCCAAATGTGGCTTTGGGATTACAAATTTTAGTTGCTTTAACGCTATCTCTAATTTAATCTGTTTAAACTCGGCTATAATAATAAATTAAAAAGGAAAAAGAATGAACCTGACCTGATGAGAAATTGAATTTAAAAAGCTTATTCATTAGCCGTTGAAAAAGTAAACATCTATTGCACGAAAAATATTCATTGGCAACGGTGTAATCCGCCTGGAAATTAAAACAATAAATCGGGCGCTTATTTAATTTTAATTTAATCGATAAAAAAGAAGCAATTTCATGGACCACTGTCGAAGTTGAATTATAAGTTACTGTTAAACTGACGCAAGCGCCACGTAGCGATGATTTCTTTTAATTGCGAAAAAGCTGCTGCTGGACGGGCAATGATTGTTTCATTATACAAATATTTTTGTATTGGCGCGCCGGGAAGCCGATGCCGGAGGGACGAATATCGGTAGGGGGAAAGAGTCGTGAAAGGGTGGGAGGAGGGGGGGGATGGGGGGGGGCAACTAAATCGCACTTTCTTACTTTGCGCAATAAAATTCGAATTATTCATTCCCCCTCGTATTACTTTCCAGCCACGTATTCCAGAGCCGCGGTAAATCACTCGAAACCATTATGCAGACCTTTTCGCAAGTCTGTTGTCTTACAAAACCGTCTGTTCCAACTAGGCATAAAGTTACGCTCGTTGAATTAGCATCATTTTCTTTTATCTCGCGATAATAAGATTTCGCGGCGATAAAAACTGCAAACGAAAATTCATCCGCGCGCTGCTTTATTAAACATAAACGCGAGTATTTCATTCCCCGCGGGTGTTTCAACCTTGGCGGTGAGAAGCGAGCGAACGTCCAAGCGTGAATGTATTTTCATTCTCACAAAATGTGTCACAAAAAGAACGAAATGCTTTTGTTTTCCAAAGCAGAAAGTGTTGCAGGAAAGTAAACCTGAGCAGTAGCCAAACTTCATGTGCAAGAAGATGTCAATTCAGAATTTATGTTGCCAAAACTCCCGAGTGCTGCACCCTCTATATATGGACCTATATATGGACAGCCCCGTCACTGTGTAAAACTGTCATTTATTTGCATGACATGATTAATCAAGGATACACGATATATCCTACGGCAGCTTTTGGACACATTGAGTTAGCGACTGCTAACTCAAATACTTTTAACCAGAATACGAGTGGGCCACAATCTAAAATGACTGAGTGAACACAACTGTTACTTATTATACGTGACGAAGACCATAGCGTATGTAAGATAGAAGCATAAGGATCCGAACGACGTATTGAATCCCGAACAAGTACTAATTCTGTCGCGTGGGTCACAGAGCATATAAATTTTTTGCTTTTTTTACATTTGCAAGAAAGTCAGACGAAGAAAAGTATTAACAAGAAGATCTGAAATGAAATCTGTAATGAAAACTCCCATAAACTTATTTAATTTAACAACTGATATTGTACTCGCTTTTTTATGCCATACAGAAGCTTACCCTGGTTGAAAATCCATTAATTATTAATAAATACCCTTAAATCTTATTAAAATTTTATGAGCTTAAATATATCAGAACTTTGTCGAAGTTAAATTTCAACTTAAACGTACAAAAACTTGGTATTAGTTTCTAATAAGAGAATTTTACTCATTGGAAATAATTAAGTTTCAATTGTAATTTACGATGGACAAAGGCATTTTTCAATAACCCATTAAATTTTAATAGATTTTTAATCGGTTTTGATAGGAATCGATGGATTTCTTTAATCAGAGAATATGAAACTTTACCCACGTAATATTTCATGTAATTCATATAATTCAAGATTAAACTAAAAATTTTTATGTTCGTAGTGTAGTTGAGAAATATTTCAGTTTGTATATACACTGAGAAAAAAGTTATCATAAAAATTACTATACCTTCGGACGTTGAAGGGATATCGTCTATGATATTTATACAATTACTATACAAGTATTGTCATACTGAATATAAAATTTTACTATATCATATATAAAATTTTACTACAATGGTATGGTAAAATAGCAGACACTGTGGAGAATATCCTTCCAATGCCAGAAGGTATGGCAATTTTAAATACAACTTTTTTTCTCAGTGTAAGTAATAAGAATAAATGAAAAGCATTGTAGAATGACAAAGAATAGTGTTTTCAAAACCTACAATGTAAAAGGTCTGTAAGTATATGAACATTATTATCCCCAGATTCAATTACGATTAATTATTTAAATTCTGCTTGGCGAAATACTTGGTCAAATATTGCTTCAATCTTTAATTGATTAACGTTATTGATTTTGGCAATTGGAAACAACTAAAATTTAACTTGACTGCTGGAATATCGATTTAACATTCTATATTCTTAAACTTAATTAACTCGAATTGAATTTAATTAATCGTAATTGAATGGTCGATTGCAACTCTGACGAAATACCAATTGAAAGTATTGAAAGTGAATTGATTTTCTCTATTATTGAAACTTGTGCAAACTAACTGAATATTTTTCAATTAACTGACATTACGATTGTATAGTTTATTCTTCCCATTGCAATAATGTCAATTCAATAATATATAATAAAGTTTCCTTTCAAATTATAACTCGAGATTTATACAAGAAAATTGATATTGAATGAATGAATGAAATTATTCTTGCCCACTTTTTAATTAAAATTTGATAATAATTACAAGTGCTTAATCGGCCATATTTTTATAAATGAAACGCAACCGAGAAAACATCTTCCGTTACATACACTGATCGTGTAAGAAGACGCAATTAATTGACTCGTGTAAACCATCAAAGTAAACCATATAATACGCGCTTAACATGTGTTATACAATGTACTGTACAATATTCCATAAGAATAAAACTACACAATTTCCGTATATACACTAAGAGAAATGTGTTAGTAGTTGCTGCTATATTTGGTTAAAGTCTAGTTTAGCGACATGTTCAATATAAAGATAGTCGCACATGTCAAAGTTAAGCGATATAAAGTTAATTTTTTAACTCTTTTTTGTTGATCTTAAACGTGATTAGCTTCACGTTGAACCTGTGGCTAAACTAGACTTTAAGCCTATATTTTATAATAACTCAGGGATGTGTGTGCATTTATAATATTCCTTATAATATGATGCAGTATTTTTTGTGAAATATTAAAATCAAATCTGGGTATGGACCGCGTTAGTCATATTTCAAGTCACTATTAGCGTCCTTTACCCCCACTCTTTAGACTGTCACACCGACACTAGAATTTGAAAAGGACGACCGCCATTGCAGACGGCGGCGTGGAGTGATGGTAAAGCGCGTGACTGTTGACTGTGGACTAACGGCTTCCATTCCTTGGTATCGACATATTTTGTTAATATTTATTTTAAAATCAAAAAAATATTTTAGGGAATTTGTATAATAATGTATACACATCCTAGAAGTGTTATAAAATATAGTAGTGACTACTAATAAATTTCTCTCATTAAAATCCATGCGCGTATTTCCATAGTATTGTTGTGATAAAAACAAATTCATCGGTATAATATTTTTGTTTTCCGAGGAAGAATCATCTGCTGATGATAATACAGGTGACCTAGGGTCGGCTGTGATGCCATAAATATTTCGTAACAAAGACATAACAAAGTTGGAAGAAACATTACAACAACATAGACTTCAGCAGCCCAAAGAACTGAACCCTTCATCCCTAATTGTAATGCATCGCGACAAATGTCGACGAATCTTTCCTGGGAATCTGTATTCCCTCGTCGACTGAATCGCGTGTCCTAATCCTCGTGTACTTTTCGAAGGTATTCTCCACGACGCGTGGCGGTAAACGATTCCTCAAGGGGAACTTGCTTCAAAGTTACAAGAGTCGGGGAAAAGTTTGACGCGCGGCGCGGTGTGCCGCGGTCTCGATGAAGGCTGGCCTCCCAGGGAATTGTCGCCCTGCGAAATCGATGCCAACAAATTTTCCTGTCGCGATAAGAATATTTGTCGCGCCGGCAAACGACACGATCGCGCCGGCAAAGCCCCTCTCGTTTTCCCCGTCTCCTACTTTTTGCATTAGTTCGCTAGAGGAAACGGCCGCGAGTGCTTTAAAGCCCCGAAAGGCTTTTCTCACCATTGTTATTCGCCTCGAGAAAGTTTATGCGACAATGATTGCGCACAAATCTGAGATGCGGGCGATGCCTTCGATTTTTCCTCGTCATTTTCACCGGAGACAAAGTTCAAGCGCGAGACTAACGGACGCGATTTCTTTTCGTACAGTTGAACCTTGCCAACAGAACCGATTTAATCCTATTAAATCCGATTAAAAGTTCTATTAAAACCTTATTAAATCCGATTAAATCCGATCAAGTTTAATTGCTTTCTTTTTGAAGAGTTTTAATAGATTGAATCGTGTTCTTGTCCGTTAAAGGCTAATTGAAACTTAATAAGAAATACTAATTCCAACAGTTTCGTATTTTAAAAACGTTTTGTTTTTCGGTCCCATACTATTTTATCATAATTGTACCACTACAAACTCTACAAATTGGAATAAAGTTATATGTCCTATAGATTGAACAAATCTTCCTATACCCATTAATAAACTTGAATTGCGTTTTATTGTAGAAAATCAATATAAATGAAAATAAATATCATTAGAAAAAGAAATACTTGCAGTGATTACCCCGATCACTGGGTATGCTTAGTTTCGAATGAAGCGCGAGTGCGCATCTCAGATTTGTACTCAAGCTGCTGACGTGGTTTCTTCATATGTTTCTTTTTCTTCATTTTTGATTTTAATAAACGAGAGTTATTTCGAACAACAAGGGTTAAGTAACAAGAGCGAGAACAGATGATAAAATACCAGAAAACAGGTTGTGACAGATTGCATCGAATCAAACGGATGATGCTCCACGAATACTACTACTCGGGCTTTAACGGGCCACGTAGACCAATGGCGACTGAACATTTACAGTGCTCAATAAATTATACAAAATACATATAAATATATATATATATATATATATATATACATATTCTAGTTTGTGTTAAGCCGGCGAGAAGTAAGAAAGAACAAAATAAGATAGGCCGATGTTGGAAAGGTGTGTATAGGTGTCCAATGTGACTGAGAACAAGAGTAAACATAGCATTTATCCACGATTTATCGATGTACGGCAAAGAGGAATTGACAAGGTTCGCGCGAATGTGTAGATGTGTCGTAGCGTGCAAGCACTCCTGGATAGAAGAGGTTGCCATCAAATTAAGAACAAGTTTGTCTTGATGTTGTATAAACGAGTGAAGTTACAGGGGTAAAAAGAAAGGAAAAAAACGTAGACGATAAAACGTTCGTCGGAGCAATTTTATCGCAGTTTACATTTTACTAGAATTAGGAAATTCCGTTATCGAATAACCTTGCAAAACGAATGTATAAATATATTTTCGTGTAAAATAATGATGCAATTAAAAGGATGCACAACATCAAGACAAACTGTAACGTACTGAAAAATATAAATGAAACTTATTTACATTTTCAAAGATAATTAATCATTGTATGGTTATCACGAAAGCTAACTATAAACTTTATATATATATAAATTACACTCTCGGTGTAATGCACCAAAAGAAACTTTGATATCATTTCAAAGAAATGTTATAACATACAAATTATAGGGGAGGATTTCTTTTCTGCAGACGTAACATGTGACTTGGAAAAGTGGACGGAAACAAATCGAAGCGTTAGAGCAAAAAATGTCAACTCGTGTTTCTGAATCCATTTTCAGGCATTCGTTACCTAATTAAAGCAGACATTTCGTGGGATATTCTTTTATTTTAACATTAATTTATCATGAAAACTTTGTCTCTCTAGTTAAAACATTCGACCAAAATGATCGTCTTTTTTAATCGACCTAGACTAAACAAAATTCAGCAGAAAGAAAGATATGAGAAATCCTGAAGACAACTGCTAGACTCGCGTTTTCCATGTCACGTCAAAAGAATAAAAATCCTCAGATCAATCGCAACGTAGGGAAGCAATTGCTTCGGGAATGGAGAGCACACGCCGAAATTTCGTCCCGTCGGTGCGATCTTTCCTCTTTGCCGTGGATGCGCATAAATTAATAAAGTTAACGGTTCGAGAGGAATGGGGTGGTGGAGAAAAAAGAGAAAAAAAAAAAAAAGAAAAAAAAAAAAAAAAAGAAAGAAAGAAAAACTGTGTGAATATGCTCAAAGTATGCGGTAACATAGAGACGCATGCATTATGCACCAACAGCGGCACAGAAGAACGCGCAGATATTCCGAAAAGAAGGGGTGGCGCGCTTGTCGATCGATTTTATTTTTCACGAAAAGCACCGTAAAAGAGAAGTGAGCGGAGAAATCGAGCGACGTACAGAGAAATTCTGCGTGATATTGGAAATCCGGTGAAAGATTTCGCTGGTTTTTCAATCCGTGAATCTGGTGTCTTAATGCGCCAAGACCACTATCCTTCTTTTTTTCTTCATCCCCTACTGTTGGTTCTTTTATTTTTTTTTCCTCTTCTGGTAGAAACATCGTAATAGAAAGGACGGCGCGCACCCACGAAATCGGAAGTACAGAATAATTATACGAAGTAAAAGGTAAAGTTAATGAATAAATAACTAAACGCAATATACATCACGAAAAAAAAAGTAATAAATCAATGTTAGAACTAGATGGTACAAAGTAGTATTGGGTTACTTATCAAGAGACGAGAAAAAGAAAAATACTTGCAAACTATTGACTCGATATGACGCGTATCAAGCATTTGAAAAAGTGACGACATTAGGGATGCATCGCACAAACATATTTTACAATGAGTGGGAGTCGGGCAACTGTCGTAGCTTTGACATCGGGCAAGTTTTTAGGGCGACGCAATTTTCTTCGGATATACTCTGGCTTCAAAGAACAGAAAATTTCGGCTTGAAAAAGTCGAGCCCCAAACGCCGTGAAATTCTAGTCTTTTTTGGCCATGGACAATTGTGACGTTTCAAGAACAATACTGTATGAAATTTCATGTACCGTGTATGAATTTTCGATTGCATTTTGCATAATGTTTCAGGCTCGAATTTTTCAAGCCGAAACTTGTTCTTTAAACCAGGGACATTTAACTTATTCTTAGAAATCAGACAACTGAAGACTTTGCAACACACTACCTTGTACAAGCACGTTCCCTTAATGTTAATTATATTCTTACAAAATTGACTTGGACAATGTGAGCCTCATCCGCATAAGCCCACAGGGGAAGTGAAACTTCTTTATTACTTAGTCGTAGATATTATTTCTATAGTTCATTCTTTTTATAATACCAAATTTCACGTTTATAAAACAAATGGATAAATGTTCAGAAAAATAATTTTTCTCTATTAAATATTCTATGGAAATTTATTAAGTGCACTGAAAAAAAGTAATAGGCTTATTATAAGAGGACAGTCTTTTCATGTAATTATGCTTAATTTAAAACTATTTATCATATCGTTAGCACGATTTCTTTTAAGCATAATAATATTATTCTTATGATAAGAATATTATTCTTATAGTAACCGGAATTACTTTTATCAAAATATCAAGTGGAAAATTCACTTATTATTAAAATAATCCGGTTAAAATAAGTGGACATTTTTTACAGTGTGGGGAAAATACGATTTTTTTATCAATTCTCGAAATAAGATTTTTTTTCGCTTATTTCGAGTCACTCGGTGTGTAAAAGGTCATTTGGGGACAACGTCGTTTGTCGTGGCGAAAAGTAACGCACGCACCGAGGGAGACTCGCGAAAATCCACATCTCGCGCGATTACAAACTTGACGCGAATTTCCATTTGAACCTCCCTTGGTACATAAATATTGTTTAAACATTTTTGCAAACCAGTACGCTCGCATGCATTCAGCAGTGTTTTTTTCTTTTTTGTCTCTGCGGGAAATTATCCACGCAGACGACCCAATGTTCCTTTTGTTTATCGCGACATTCTGATGAGTTATCCATTGCGCGAAATTCACCGTAACATTTTTTCAACAGAATTTTAGTAGAAAATTTTTTCATAAAATTAACATTATTTACCTTGGAATGATTTCCAATTTTTACACGAGTATAAATTGTGGAACTAAGACACTTTTTTAATTTCGTCCCATTCTTTCTCGCACTAAAATTTGAAAATCCCAAACGGATACGTTACTAAAGAAGTTTCACTTCGGGACATGAAATAAAATAAAATAAAAAGGTGCAGATACAAACATTTGGAAGAATTTCCACCGGTGAAATAAATTCAAATCACAATTGCGACAATTCGGCCTTGCGATCGCCCTAAATGCGCACGTTGATTTTGGCCGCATTATAACGCCGCAACGGGGAAGGATGGTAAATGAAAAATAGGACGATTTTTTAACGGAAGGAACCTTTTTGTCCGCGATATTTATTTTTGATATGAATGGTGAGACAATTGTAAAATATATGACGGTTGGTGTTACGGACTGAAACGTTTCTGCGGTCGAAAGTTGAGTACAAAAAGGGTCCGGGGCTCGAAACAGCTGAAGGTCGGGATTTTATTTGAAAATTTTTACTCGAGTCAGCGTGCCGCACCTACGCTAACAATGCTAGTTTTTCCGCTAGAATTATCACGTTGCCGCTGTCTAATTTTGATAACGGGCCGAGCTTACGTCAAAAGTAAGTGGAAATCTAATTTCAACTTTCAAGGGAGATACGTTCGTACAGCACGCTTGGTCTCGTTACGGCCGGTTGTCGCGTAAAGCGTAACAATTTTTTCATAAATTCCCAGCCTTCAACTTATTAATGGCAATTTCTTCCGTTTCTCCCCCTTTGCCCCCCTTTCGTTTCCTTCCTCCTTGTTGGCGAAAAAAAGAAAAAAGGAAAAAAAGGAAAACAAAACA
>JABFPN010001866.1:0-25724 GCA_022817305.1 Leptoteleia sp. ZL-2020 | reverse complement strand
TAACAGTAATATTCTCCTATAACTGAAGAATGGTCTGAATGTCTTTATTAAAAAATATAATTATTTATATTATTTTAAATTGAAAAGACACTAACTCCGTGACTGCAGACTTACAGCATCACCTTAAACACATATTGAACAGTTTTATTTTTTTTATGCACAACAAAAAGTATATAAAGCATCATGCACAAAACATGATATAAAACATCATGCCAATTATACATTATAATATTGATTGCCATAAAGCATCATTTTACATCCTAGGGAATTTCATAAAAATGGTATCTTTTGCTATGAAAAATAACATACGCATCACGAGAAATAAATACTTATAATTTTAATTCAGGGGAATCCTATTGGTTTAATTAACAACAATATGTGATTGTTGTTAAATGTTATGTTATTTTATGACCTTCGTATTTGGCGCGGATACGGGCATTTTAATCTGAAAGTACAACTTCACGCCATGCTTTATTTTTCATGAAAATTGACCAGACCTGAGTGTATATCTACACTGTGATATTCTATGTCCTAATAAAGCTGGAATCGAATGTTTATTCTTTTCTTTATTCATATTCAATGTGGTTTGATTAATTAGTTAATCGTCGTTGCAAATTTGTATACTTTATACAAAAAATTGAAAGGCGGTTGAATGTGCAAATTACATAAACAAATTATTTCGAAATCAAACAAATAATTCTAACATGGATTTCGAGAATCGCTGCATTCCCAGGAATATGTAAGTATTATTGAATACTGTTTTTGTCATTTCTTTCATTCTATTATTTTAGTTTTTTCAACTTTTTTAGACATATTTATATAATTATTTATTTTAAACTGTTTTTAATTTATAACTGGAAATTATAGAGAAATATCAACAAATGTTTCATATTGTAGAAAATACATCTATTTAAAGATTACTTTCAACGGAAATAAAATATATGCTCATTAATTTTTTTAAATGAATCTATAAACTAAAGTATAAACGTCAGATTTTATAATATCAATTTTTTTTCATTCAAATCAATTATTACTATTCTAGATGAAATAATTATACTTTATTAAAACACAATTCAAATGGAAGATTATTATAAGGTATATGTGAAATAAATATCTATTAAATAAAAAAATGTATCAATGAATGTTTATAAGAGACTGTTTATAGTCCTTATTTTCAAATAAATTAGATTTATAATAGATCTTAATACATATATTTGTTGTATAATTTATTACGTTTTCAAAAATCTATATTAATTCTTTAATGGATATCAATAAATATTAATTAGCTTTTGATCTATATAATAATAATTTCTAAAAAACGATACTTTAATTAACATTACATATTAAAAATGGAACTGAAGAATAAAACCTTTTTTCTTTAATTTAGCAAGAAAAACAATGTATATAAATATTTGAAAGGTTAAATTAATGTAAAAAAATAATGATATTGTTTATTTATATCCAAAGGACATGGAAATGTATATAAATATAAAATAAAACCAAAGTTGTTTATATTTTGTATTTGGAAAAAAAAATTTAACAAATATAATGCAGTAAAAAGAGAGACACAGATAATTTTGAAAAAATAATTAATAAAGGGTGTTTTTGATGTATTTGTACTAAAGAATCACCTTAACTAATTAAAACTATAAATTAAATCCAGTTATTTATTTTAAATTATTATATATATAACATGTACACAGTTTTAGTCAATATTACTAAATACCGGAAACTTTACATGTATATGTAAGTTTGATACTTCAGTTTATTAAAATTAATTAAATGTACTTTTCAGGGGTTTAAAGAGGCGGAGAAGTGTTTCTGGTGAAGAATGTGTCAAACATAAAGTTGAAACTCATAACAAATTTACAAGTACAGCAGATTTAACATATTCATTTGATAATGAAATGGAGATATCTGAATCAACAAATACATCTTACCCAGAGATTGATAATACAGAATTCAATGCTGTTTTACGTATGGTTTCCAATCGTTATGATAAAAACAGCCACCCTCCATATATAGTCTATTTTACCAAAGTGAATACCAGTGGAACCACCCGCTGTAATAATATCTTTCGAGCTATTAAAAATCGACACACTGATCATTCAAAAACTGATCTAACAAGAGGGGTGATTCTTATGGAATTTACTAATTATGAAGTAGCAAATGGAGTAATAGAACATTTTAAAGAAATACGCCAATTAGGTTGGATAGCTTTTATTCCAACATTAAAAATATCTCGTACAGTTATCATTCACAATGCAGATTCCAATTTAGCAACCAAAGACGTTTTTAACGAGTTAAAAAAGACAAATAATTCTAAGATTTTACAAATAGATCGCATTAAGAAACCTTCAACTAAAAATAAATTGGAAACACCGGAATTTATTCCAACATCAATGATTAAAGTTACATTCAAAGATCCAATAATTCCTGAACAAATAGTAATCAATGGTAAAGAATGTTACGTTAAACGTTACTTGCCTCGAACTTTGGTTTGCAAGTACTGTAAAAAATATGAGCGTGTAAATGAAAGTTGTAAGGCCTTTTGGGAAAAAATGTGGAAAAGCCATTGCAAATCAAATTTTTCTGTTGAATTCGAATGTGCTATCTGTGAAGGTGCAAAAAAGTTTTTTGAAAATTCATCACACGTAACAAGAATTAAAGAAACGGAAACGAATAATATTAAACGAGTGCTTAAAGTTTCTAGAGAGGAAGCTGAAAAAATTCATGCAAGCTTTATTGAAGCGGAAGAAATTTTAAGATGCGAAAGCGTCAAAGATAATATAGCAGATTCATGTATGCATTATGATATACTCAACACCATTAATGAAATTATTACAGCAATAGAACAAAACGATTCCAATTACATTCAAGATCTTCATTTGAATGGTATGCAGTTTAATAGAAAATTGAACAGGCTTAATCAAAACCCTTTACATTATGCTATTCTAAATAATTCTTCACTTAATTTAATTAAATGGTTAATTAAATTTGGGGCTGATGTAAATGCAGAGGACATATTTTGTCAAAGTCCTCTGTACCTCGCAATCACTGGCGGTGATGATAAAATTCTTGACAGTTTTATTAACATTAATTATAGTAAAAATGTAACAACACCTCCAATTTTTCAAATAACAGAAGAAAGATATAACCTTATTAAATTATTATTGAACAATGGAGCTAATGTCAATCTAATAAAGTCACAAAATGAAACGCCATTCCCTATAAATGCTATTTCATCGTCACATGAAGATATAATTCAAGAGGTTAAGGGCAGTCAGTTGGAAGGTTACACACCAATAACACTTCTTCATTTAGCGGCATACATAGGGAATTGCACAGTACTGAAAATATTAATAGATCATGGCGCGGACGTTAACAGTTGGCACTCCCTTTTTGGTTCACCAATTTTTATAGCAGTATATTTGGGTTATCAGGAGATTGTTGAAACACTTCTTTATCATGGAGCTGATGTATTCAGACCTTTAGGAGCAGAAGCAACAGTTGATTCATCACATAATCTCGAGCACATGTCACTTCTACATGTTGCCATAAATACTTGTCATGAGAACCTCGTGAAAATTCTAATTGAGTACATGTTCAAGAATGTACCAAAAAATTTAAATGGTGAAAATTATATTCACTCTTTAATTAAATATCCCTGCCGATCGAGTCATACAATAACTCCAGAGTTTCAGAAGAAAGTTGGATTTAAAGAACTTTATAGCAAGTATGGTCCACAAAGTACAGGTGTTTTCTTGAATTCGACATCAAGAGCAGAGTACTCTTCGTTTAAAAGTATTTCTGAACGTTCATTTAATCAATTATGCGATTATGTTATGTGCATGTTCTTAAAAAATGGCATTGATATTAATTCAAAGAATAAAGACGGTGTAACTGTCTTAGAGATTGCTGCAGAAAAAGGATTGGATAATCCTTACGTGAAAATGCTTTTAAGATTTGGTGCAGATATTAATGCAAGGAACTGTAACGGTGGCACTGCACTGCATGTAGCCTTAAAGAATAAAAGCCTGCCGAAGCATAAAAACTGGAATCTTTCCTACATTTTTAGGTATTCTCCTGATTTCAGTATTAGAGATAACAATGGTAGAGTACCATTAACATATGTTAATGACAAACGTCAGCAATGGATGATTCAAACATCTTTGGAACGTAGAACATCTATTTGCAGGGCACTGTACAGCAATGGCGAATTAAATTTAAAATCATTTACATATCTAGATATGAAGAATATTGCCTCGGAAATCAATTTAATGAAGGAAACACCAGTCACTATTCAGCCATACTGTTCTCTGTATACATTTTTAAAGCTACCGAGGGATAAACTTAAATCGGTAATAAGGAATGAAAGTATGTCTTACGATTTTAGGAAGATAGAAAGACAGTTTAAGCATTATTTCTCATTCATTCGCGAGAAATTTCGTGAAGCGCAGTTCATTAGTGATATGGAAGGTAAATTTGTTAAATCTATCAACAGTCTTCTCCAAAATGATTTTCCAGATTTCCTTGGAATGGAAATATTTAAATACTTGACATTAGATGAGGTCAGGTGCGTTATAACTGCTAGCACTCTGTCAATGTGAGTTTTTATTTGTAAACATTTGTGAGATCTTAAGTACAAAGTTTCTGGATGAACGTTTAAAGTATCAGAAACCTCTAATTGTCAAGTGCTTAGAGTAAAGTTTATTTATTTGCGTTATATTACTAAGGTTTGTTCTTGAATCTAGAAGAGATGATTATTGTAGAATATTAACTTTTTAAATTTGATAAATGAAATTAATCGGTTTTAACAACTGATAATAAATTGTTTCCATTCATAAACGTATACATTTATCAATTTACCTTTCTATTGTTAGTAAAATTTAAAGTTTTTAATTTTCACTTTACCTCATCTTAAGGGTCAAACTATTTTATAGTTATTTTTCAGTTACAGCTTTATGTGGATATAATTAAATGTAATGCTTATGTGAGCAAAACTTATCAATGTTTTTAATAATAGTAATGGTTTTAAACCAAGATAATTATATAAGAATGAGCGTACTATAACAGAATTTAATTATTGTATTGTTTGTATTAAATACAAGATGAATCTCTTGTAGATTCATTACTGGGCGTTCAAAACATGTAAAAAAACTAACTTTTGTAAATTAATCATTGAGGTTTAATAATTATTGAAATTAATCATATATGAGGTTCTTATTATGTATTCTTTGAATATATATTTAAAAAAAATGAACATTTTATTTTTAAATTTATTGATCTATAATATATTAAGTTGTATAAACACTACTTCACGAGTCTTGCATTTGACGGGAATGAAAGTTACAAAATTTTTATATGAATAGAGCACCGGTATTTTTTCCGCGCGCACAAGTTTGCTGACAAATTGTTATCGTTTCAGTTTTTTCATTTATACGTTCCAAATATATATGTAATTATTGTTTTTTTTTAATTTTTTATTATAAAATTTGATTGTAAAATGTGATAAATAGCATGGATAGGAGAAAATTGTGTGAGAATAGTTGGAAAAGATTATATTTTCACATATGATAAAGATATAAACTTCAATCAAGTATTTTATTATTAAGGTGATATGCAATGTAAATATTTTTCATCGTTAATAATTAATTAATTAAAAAAATGTTTGCTTAGCAAACTTGAAATATCTGTCGTTGCCACGCTAACTTATTATTGGTCAACACATAAGTTCATGTTTCTTGTTTCTCTGAGATAAGTCGCTGGGTGCAAGAGTAATACTGAAGTAGTGTAATACTCAGTAGTATTATAACAGCATAATATATTAAATAAGTTTTGTGTTGTACACATTTGTCTGCACTAAAAAAAATATGTTGAAACAATTACAATAATCTCTGGCAAATGAGCCACATCGAGTAGATTATAATTTTTTTAAAACATTGATATGTCAATTTTTACCGTACACTGAGAAAAAAGATGTATTACAAATTACTATTTTTTGTATCAATTTGAGGATATATTGGGAAAGTAATTATTTCTACTGTTAATAATAGTAAAATTTAAAAGTCATGTAGAAAATATTAGTACAAATGTAGTACAAATTGCTTTGATAATTATCATTTTTACTATTTTTAATGGTAAAATTTGTCACTCTTCAGAGATATCCTCAAATGGATATAAATTGTTTTCAATTTTACTATTACTTTTTTCTCAGTGTAGTTATAACAGAAAAGATTTATTTAATATTAAACAGTTTGTTCAATACAAGAAATTTGATGATTTTTTAAAACGTTATACTAAATTTGTAATAATGTTAAAATGCTTTCAATAAGCTTTTATTAAAGACGTAAGAAAGAACGTTAAATTTGTCGAAGTAAAAGAGTGTAGTAGGTATGTTGAAAACATTCCTGCTGACCAGTAGAATAATACTTTAGTTAGTTATAATGGAGCCTAATCTTCCTTAATACATAACTAGCTATTTTATTTAGTATTTTATAGTTAATTGCTCGATATGGCTCTGTTCCTATAGATTATTGTAATCATTTTATATGGGAAAAAGTAATTTTCTCATAATATTTTTTTCAGTGTATATAATAATTTCGTAATAATATTTGAATGAAAATATTTTATTCAACTAAATTCTAATATCCTCACTGATTTAAACATTGTTCTCTAAAATTCTGATATAATTTGGTAATATTATAGGCATTATTGAACAAGTATTTAAACATTATTTAAAAGAAATTGAAATATAGTTAAAATGTCCACAAAATTAACGTAGCAAAGTATTAATAAACTATTTGAAGAATTGTGAGATTCTCATTTTTGTAAAGCACAACGAAAAGTAGGTTTATAATTATTCTTGTAAAAAAATTTCTTTTCATAGTTTTTCTCACATTTTTGAAAATGAAAGAATGTGTTCAGTTCAAATTTATTAAAAATGTTGAGGAAATTTATATACCAGTTTATCATTTTTTAAAAGTCTATATGTGAAGTAATTTCATTATATAAAATGATATATTTATACATGTATTTACGTTGTAACATAAAGATTGTACTATTTTATTTACAGCCTGAATGTTTTATAATCAATACATAACTAATGTTAAATAATTTGTATGCCAAAATAAGAATTTTAAAACGACTTATACATCAACAACGATTGCCATTTTTTTTATTTGCTTAAAAAAAGGAGGAAAATACCTTTGCCGTTTAAAAAGAATGAAAGAAAATATGAAATAAGTAATAGATAAATAAGACTTATAACACTCATTAAAAAAATTTACTTGTGTGAAAGAAACTACTTAATCAGAATTATTTTTTGGAAAGCAAAATTTTTAGTTTACATACAATAAATTGAAGTTTTTATATTATAATGAAGATAATTTCATAACAAACCTCTTATAGATAACGTATATTTATCAGTTTTTCTATTTATTATAATATTGTGTCAGTTTGTATATTAGTTTATTTATGTATACATTGTTTTTTTTTATTATTACTTAAATTAATAAAAAGTGTCATTCACAAGCATTAACTTCCTCAACAATATCAATCATGTAGTTAAATTCCATTTTGTTTATAATATATATTTTTTCATACATAGTTGTACTTCGTTTCAATAATATAAATGGAATCATATTTTACACAAATCCATGATTGGTAAAAATAATTTATTCTTAGAAATAGAATTTTATTTTGTCCATTCAATGAGTTGAATCCATATTTGTTAGAAGACTATTCTTTATTCTTAAATACAGTTTTGTGGGTGTAAAAAATAAATTTTGATCCTTGGATGTAGGATCGCCTTTAGAAACGTAGCAATCATTCCAAATGTAATTCTTAAAGTTTAATTTGAATGTCAATCGTGTGTATTTAGTTTACTATCCTTCAATTTGTATTAATCGAAAGAAATATATTCGGATTAAACTGAAATTATCTATAAAAATTTTTTACTAAGATGTTTATTGTTTTTAATTTTATTTAACAAAAGTATTAATATTCGATCTCATTCTTTAAATTAAAAACAAAATTATTTGTTTCATATGGATAATTTGCAAAATTAGAATTTTTCTGTAATTATCATATATTTCAAAGGTTTTTGTGTTACTTCAATCAAATAATATATTTGTAAAGAGGACAATCTAAAAATTTATTACAACGGCTGTGGTAACACACATTTCTCCAAAATAATGATAATTGTAATATAAAATTGGGTATATAAATGCTTTCTTAGATAAATGAATAATATAATGAAGTTAATGTCAAGGTTACAATGAACCTTCTATCATTAAATATGATTGTTAAAGAAAGAATTATAAAATTTTATCTAACCTCGATTCGTCTCAAAAAAACCTATATACGAAATGAAATTATAAAAAATTTTAATTGTTTAAAAGAACCTTTGAAGAACCTTCTACAGTTAATAAAAGTAGAAGGTTGATTGTACAATCGACTTTCTTGTATTATTCACATAATTTGTGTATATTTATGAGTTTTCTATACTCATTTAGTATGAAAGCAGAACTATAAATGCGTTAATAATAATAAATATTTAACTTACGTTATTAACATATATGTATTATGTCCTCAGAAAAATGAAATTTTGTATAATCAAATTTTGAGCTATTTCAGCAAATATTCTTAAAAATGTTCCTATTTTATTTAAGTAGCTCAGAATTTGATGCATCTATAATCAGGTATAAACAAATCACAGTATAAATGGATTTGGGTATAAGAAATAAACTTTTATAAGCGCGATTATAAACGAAGAATTTAATTATTTATTATACTTGATTTTTGATAATACAGCAGTGCAGTCTCAGCACGCGACATGCCACTTAACTGACTCCATTTTTACAGAAATTCTTGATCTAATAAACCCAATTGCCGTGGCATTTGAACTTTGACGTGTAACTTGAATATTTAATTACACATTTACAAGCAGAATAAAAGCAAATGATAAGTGTTATATTTTTCTGCTTTGAATTAAAAAAAATGTATTTCTGCTTCTTTTGTACAAGATATATATGAATTTTTTTACTCACAACCGTTATCCGAACCATTCAAGCGATAATGTAACGATTGTTTAAATATTATTTTTGTACCGATATTACTGTATTGTATAATATTGTGGTACAGAATCTTAATAAATAAAACAAATGCAAATTACAAATGGTTTTTTTTATCTAATCATTTTAATATACACCTGCAAGTGATAAATGCATCTAAATTTAGGATAAGACTATCTTAATGTCCCAAAAATATTTTATTTAATGAACGCTGTAATAACGTTATACAAACCTTATTACGGTTAACTTTAGTATTTATTACATTTACAAGTTGGTCTTCAATTTTCATAAGTTATAAAATACACACTTATTAAGAAACTCTTAATTTTAAACATTTTATTTGAACTATTTTTACAATATACTCGAGCTTATAATTAAAATTACATAAAGCTAATTTACAGTTATTTTTATACACGAAAAGTAGTTGAAGTTATATGAAGTGAAATTGTTATCCATATCCTTATTGTATTTATAAATAATTGAGTTTTTATTGAAACGTAGTTGACGGGAAGTATTAATTTTCGATTACACTTTGTATCACATACTGCCGAAAACTTTGCGTCCTTTTGATAGAAACATTGAGACCAGGACAACGACTACGATAAAAAAGACTAGACCAACGATACACACGAGTGTAAAGTAACACTGTCGTTTTGCGCTCGACTTGGCTATCGCTCTCCCTATGCGTTCAGCGTTACTATAATCTAGGGTGAAATCCAAATTCTTGTTAAATCCACCAACGACGCACCAGTCTTGTTTCGGTGAACCTTTGATTGCATCACTGTTTGCATCCACATTATTAGGGTCAGACTTTAAAGAAGAAACATTATTATAATCTATATCCTCGCATCATTAATTGCGTGAACCTATGTAGAGTATTTTCATGTACAATAATATTCAAGACTGTTCATTGACCACGGACGAACTTACCATTGAAATTTTATGACCTCCAGCTGACATTTGGTCGTTCTCGAATTGCACCGTGCTCAAATCCACAATATCATTGCGTTGAATCAACCTCTTCTGTTTGTAATTCGCAAAGGGGTCCACATTTGGACCTTTCACGCCGAACACTTTTTCCAATTCCTTCATATTGTCCGTCGCGTTGTTGCGCCTGTTCGGATGCGCCGGACATATTCTTCGCTCTTTGTTGTACGGGCCGCAATAATTCATGTATTGCTCCGAATAAACGTAATCCGGCATCATGTAAACACCACGACCCGCGTGGACTTGGAGCGCTTGGTCGTGCTTCTTTTTGTGGCATTTACCCTTTTGCCCGGTCGTTTTGTGCTTATGATTAACATTGTCGACTGATTTTTTACATTTGTGATCGCAATAAGTTGTGCGCAGGGAGTCGGAAAAGTTGTACTGATCGTCGGTACTGTTATAACTGGACGAGGATGAGGGATAGGGCGAGGAAGACATGGATGCGGATTCGAATATCGGATTCTTACAATCAAAGCAGCCGCAAATTTGCTTTAGGCTTCTCTCGGAATTCTTGCACTTCTTTTTGGCCGCATCCACCGATTCTTTGGTCGAGAGTTTGAACGTGCAAATTAAGTTCTCGAGGAACTCTTCGTTTTTCCCATCCTCTAAGATGGTGTACAGTCCATTCGGTAAATTGTTCAGTAGTATTTGACGTGAAGTGATCGATTTCTGTTTGCTGGTCCATTGGTCAGGGGAATAAGGACAGGTACAGCAGCAAGGGTCATAGTTACAATCTGTAAGATAAATTAGTAAAATGTATTAATTGTATTTAGCTTATGGAGTGAAAGCTTTAAGGTTTTCTTTATTTTCTAGTGAACTCAATTGTTTATTAGTGGGTAGTTGTTTTAGGCATTTGTTTGTAACATTATGCAAAACACATCTAACAAAATGTTGGTAATACAATTTCAAAGTATCTTCAGTGTAACCAGATACATTGTTAAATTTAACTTAATTATTGATTTAATAAAACTTTTTTCTCAGAGATTTACTTTAAGTATTCTTTAAGGGAAGATGAAAAGCTATTGTTAGGATCTTATTGGAATTGAGACTTCTTTTGGTAGAAGAAGACTAATTATTGTAATAACTGTGGAGGAATTCCGTTTAACGGTACATAGTTTTTGCAATTTTTAAATTCATATTTCGCAATATGCAAGGAGACTGGCGACCTTTATTAACGTTTGCGCAATTTAATTGGAAAATATTTCAAGAAGATTATTCTTCAATGTCAAAGTCTCTTGTAACTTTTACGTATTACGACCTTGTAAGATTTTCGTGAGCCTTGGGTTTTTAACTATTGAAATCATTCAATTATCTAGGTCCTTCCTTTTAATACATTTCTTTGTATAGTAAACAAAGAAATGTGTACATTCTTATCTTGAATGTACACAAGTTTTTTTATCCAAAGTTAGTTCAAGTTATTGTTGAATTTAGATTGGCTTTAGGCAGTTAATAAAGTCACGTTCAAGTAATATAGTTTCTCTACTGAAAGAAACCCTTGTTTGAAATACTCTAAAAGAAATGTAAGAATTAGAACTTTTTAGAATTTTTCGCGTAGAATACTGTACTGTTGAGGCAACGCTAATTGGTATTTGTGTAACATTGTTATAATATTAATATTGCCCCAGCGTTATGAACAAAATAATAAATATGTGTATTAATTTTGTTAAATTATGATTAAATTTCATTAACAAATTAATTTGTAACAAATAATATCTTCTTTTTTTCAGAATTTGGATTCAAATCGGGATACTTCAATTATTTATATAAGTAACCGAGTAGAAAACATTTATATCGTAAATAAATGCACAAAGTGGTACGAAGATGATGGAGCCTCGTAGAGAAGAGCGTTGTTCTTACATAAGGCCCGCCTTCGCTCGTGACACAGTTTTCTACCTGACCGCCGTCCTCACATGTAAGTCCATTTTAATGTTTATTTAGTATTTAATTATAGTTCAATTTGCACAAAGTAACTAACTAAAAAATTTCTGGGAACTCATGATTACCATGGTAAAAAGATAACCATACATTACTTCAGTTTCACTTATCTTTTAACTTAAATATATTTGAGATATATGTTCAAATGAGTCTACAAATTATCTCACATATATTTAATGAATATTTTATTTATTGGGACTTTAGTACTACCGTGTTGAGAGTGTAACACTAGTATAATAATGGAAGAGGTACCCCGCTTTGGGGTTGTGGCGTTCCAAAATTGGGAACACTGCAGCTCCGAGTAAAAGAAATACGCCATATTATATTGCCATAACAAAGAAGAGACAGTTGCACAATTTATATAATTTGTAATTCTTAATCAATTAAATTAGTTAATTAGTTTACCTCCATTGATCGAATCATCGTGATTGAATGTAGAATCGAATGTTTCTTGACGATAACAATCGTAGCAAAAGTCAGTGTCGAAGTTGACGTAAGGGAAGCCGGGTCCGGAGATGGTCTCGATCTCCTGGTTGTAGCGTGGTGGTGCGATGCAATTTTTTAATTTCAACGGACCAGCCGCTCGACTGGTCTTGACAGCATGTGGAGGTAAATAATATTTGGAATTCACCGGTGGATAATGTTTCTTCTTACGTCCGACTACTTGAACGCCAAACACGTCCCGTTCTGTGCTAAAACAATGTCACGATTTGCATGTTGTCCCGAATTCACATTTCCAGATAGAAAAGTTGCACAACAATTACAACTTTTATTGCATAATTATCCATATTTATGGCTTTGTATAATTTTAAGATTAAAGCGTGAAATTATTAATTTGATCGCTTACAATTGTGATTTAAATTATAGTAATTAAGTTATAAATGACAGGAGAAACTTGTTAACATCAAAGCTTATTGTTTTATAAATCTAATTGCAATTTATTGTGAGCATTTTATTTCATTTAATTTGTTTAACGGGCATTTGTTTTTCTATCTGGAATTTAATTAAATTAAGGCATAATATAATATGGTTAATGGAGGATGGACTGTTGAATGGGGTTAATACAGTCAGGTGTTTCAGTATAGTCATTCGTTTTTATTTATTAGTACAGATATAATGATTGAAATGATTGATATAATGGAAACATGATAAAAGCACATATGTTATTGTCAAATCAATTTTGAATAGCAATATATTTCTTTTATATTTAAGTGAATGATACTTTATTGTAGTAGGAACTTAATTACTTATTAAGAATCCAATTTGATAGACTTAATAGTCTGCTTGTCCTCTTTTTATTTGTTTGATACATTTCTATTTGATTCGAAATGTTCCATAGTAACCCCCTAGTATCCGAAGAACATTTTCAGAATGCCCAATTTTGAATACAAGACTAATTTTCACCCATCAGAAGTTAAAGAAATAAAAATATTTTAATTGATTACTTCTTCAATTATAGAGAAAATAGTTCATTAATTTCATTCTTCCTTTAACTCTTTTTTCACAGAAGTATGTGAATATAGAAAATTCTCTTAAAATACACAGTAACACATTTTTGTGTATTTTTACTTCTCATAGATTATTAATTTCTCTTAAAAATATTCTCATAAAATTAATTTTCCAACTAAGAATCTTTGAAGGACAAAATTTTTGAAAAAATAGTGTCTTTTATTCAGATAAAAAGAAATATCTGAAACTTTTTGGATTAATCTTTCTTCAATTAAATATCTTCCTAATTTGTATTTAATTGCCAAAAGTGTACAACTTTTTGTTTCCAAGTCATATTCTTCGAAGTGTATTTTCTGACACACGTATCCAATGGATACGAGCTGTCAAAAGAAATTGCCCCACAATATCGCATAAGAGCAGTCACACCGCGTGCCGGCGATTCGTTTATTGTGAGTCTCGGAAAGGGCACAGATAATCATAATAAGTGAAAGCAGCGTAGCGTCATCGTCGGATTGGGAAACGGGAGGTGAAAATGCAGGAATCTCACTATTCTTGCACATTGCGCTGATGTTCAGTGAATCGCGCGAAGATGATCACTTAAACAGATGACGAAGGCGTTGCCAAAACCGGCCACTTTCCACTGTCTAGTTTAGGGTGCTTATGCGACCGAACGACCTCTCATAATTACTTCCGTTAACTCAATGACAATTAGCGCTGTTCCTCCCTCTTTTTCTCTTCCTCTTCCTTCTTCTGCTCCTCATTCTTTTTGCGATACAAGATTTTCTTTCATCCTCATCTTGCAATCTACAATGCACTGATAATTTATTATTCTAGATGAGAGTAGCGCATATCATTTTAATTGATAATGAAATTAATACATTTTGAACTATAAATTTCCAGTTACAAAATTTTTATCACTGAAATAGACAGTGAGTAACTGAGAAGTGATTAAAATCTAATTAAAAATCACACCAGTAGAAATAATTGTTTTTCATTCTTAAAAAGTGATATAAGGAAAAGCAATATTAAACTGTTATAGAATTTTGAATATAATTTATCCTTTTGTATGAGTTCTTCATTAATATTCCATATTCAACATATAAATAGTAATTTATAGACTATATTATTTCTACGTGTAATGATTTTCGATTGATAAATCGTACAAACAATTGCTACCGTCTACTAATTTTGGCGTTAATGACCCCATTGCCCGCATTGTAAAAGCTCAAGCGTTTCGCGATAAAAAAAAGCAACGAAATTGCTCCGATCAATTTTATTTAATTCTCAAATTTAATTTAATTTTTTTACTGTGCAATCAATATTTCTGGTCGTAAATGAACTATTCATTATACTTTCAAATTTGATACGAAAATTTAATACACGAATTCCGTATAAAATTTGTATCGCCTTTAAACGGCGCATTTTCCCAATACTTTCTTCTCCAGAAATCCGGTTGAAGTACGGCGACGCCATAAAAAGCCATTCCCGAAAACGCGCCGCAATTGGAAACTGTCGCAACAGAGACGATTATCAATCCGTTCGGCTCTTTGAAAGTCGCGGCGCGCGCGATTCATATGTAATTAATTGCGCGGAATTAGGTGGACACGTCGGCTCGGACGGCCCAAGCGCCGCTCATTTTAGTGCACTCTACATTCTTGCGTGACAGCCGGCCACTTTCACATCGCCGTTGCGTTCGTGCGTACTTGTACGCGCGGTCAATTGACGGACCCAACCGTGCATTTTGATGACAGTCCCTCATTTAATCTGACGAGGCAACGAAGCCTCGATTGCTTCGAAAAAGAAATTTCATTATTCGTGTTATCTTTCGTTCTTTGTTTTCCTAACACGACACTAGAATTCTGCAACGAAGTTACATTAACTTTACGAATGTTATTAAAATGTAAAGTTTACATGCAATAAAGTTGGACCAAAAATTAATGCACTATATAACAATGTTGACGTAAAACATTTGGTTGTGGTATTTTAATAAATTGTGGTATTTTAATGGTATTTTAACAATCAAAAGAGTACAACATTTATGCAATTTATTAGTGTTTAACATAGTAAAAATTGTAGGATTAGTACTCGGCCTAGTTTAGTTGTACTTTAGTTTGCTGATAATAAATAATACTATACTAATAACTAATAATAAATAATAAACTATTACTAGTTTATTTGTACTTTGATACTTGCCAAGTAATAATGATTTACGAAGTGATTTTACGTCAGTGTTGTTACAAGGTATAGTAATTTTTCTTCCAACTTTCTTATGCATATTGTTGTAATGCAATAGTAGTGCTTGTTACATTTTGCATAATTTTTACTTACTAATAACAAGTGAATGCATTTTTCTATTTTATAATTTTAATGTATTTTCTTAGAGCATACTTTACATTGTAATCGTTTTTATTGCCAATAACTGTTATTGTAATTTGACAAAACCTTCTTTCGCACTATCGGTCTTTTTAATCTTTATCAAAAGAGAACGTTTATTGTTAAAAAAAAAAAAACAAAAAAAGTGCGTTAAACTGAGCAGCTTTCCTGAAGTCAGTTTATCGAAAAAGAATCCTTTCGGATCTTCGGTCAAAATTCCGATTAAGATTCAAAAAATCCCCATCTACAATTTAAACAGTTGTGAGAATGCAGATAGAAAAAGAACAAAAAAAAACGACAACATCGTTTATTTAACATATTTCACCTAACTGGTGAGAAGAGAAACTCATTTGCATATCTATAAATAACCTTTTTTTTTTTTGTCAAAATGTTGGAAATGTTCGGTATACTACACACTCCCTGAGGCATGCTCGGGGTCTTACGAAAAATTATATTTTCTCCGTAAGAACAATCGCACTTTAATAAGTGGCTGATTTATGTAACGCCATCAAATGACGATTGCGTCACGATCGGCGGAAAGTACCGAATTTCATGTATGAAAGTGGAAATGTTCGACTCGCAAACTTTCACCGTAACTAATTCAGGGTCATACGGCAGACGAACTGTCCTCATCGAGTCGTTATCGTGTCATCGATTATCGAAATTTTACTTTACAACGCGGCCTTATAAATCGTCAAAAAATCAATTAGTCGAGCGCTAACCGGAAAATTAACCGATTATTCGTTAATTTATGTTGATTTCTAATATTGATTTTTTTGATATTCTCATTTTTGTAGTATACTTTGGAATCTTTATTTATTTTATTAGTAGACGCAGAAACATAAAGGGTTAATTTTACTATAAAAAATTTATGAAACAATTTATGAACATACTTGTGATAAAGTATGAAATAAATGCTAGAATAAAGTACTTTTTCCTATAAATTTATGTTATGTGGAATAAATGATGCATTTTAGTATTCCTTTCATAATTTATCATAAGAATGTTCATAAATTGTCATTTGGGGTTTGATCCAATTTTTTATGGGAATTGTTAACTGTTTTATTTTTATAATTACATATCATTTCTCATTTCTACTATGTTGGAATTTAATCCTTATTTTTTGTTTGTCTTATTTAATTACAATTTTCGAAACTTTTATATTTTTACTTATTTAGTTTTTAGAACATGAAGTATATATTATTAGCTAACGTTCAAACACTTTTGCTGTCAACGTCGATTATACAGAATGAAATGGAAAGTGACAAGAAATTATCGATACAAATGTCGTTCTGTCAGGATTAAAATTATTCCAAATCATAAATTGCAACGGCTTAAAAAAAGAAAAGAAGGAAAAAAAAGTAGACGAAAGCGCGTTAACATTTGCGTGGGCAAAAATAGCGAAACCGGATTTTAATCGTTAATAAATTCCCGCCGTGATAACAAAGGGCAATAATATTGTCCGATCCTTTGCAAGCGGCTCGCAAAAAGGCGACTCTCGTGTTGCGGTTGCGAAAGATCGGCCGCACTTGTCGGCGCGATTTTTGCTCGACGGTGGGAAGAGGATTGCCGCGGATATTCATAATTAATTTATCACACAATGTGGCCCCGAGGAAAGCCAGGCCACACGTTAAACCGGCCCCGATCGCTTTGTTCGATCGCCGAATTAATTCCGAGTGAAATTTAATAAATATTTATCCGCTTTTTGTCACCTTTTCCCACCGACCGATTGAGTAACGTCAATTTCTTCTTGGCGGATCTTTCCTGCCTCTTTTTATATCATTTTCAAATGCGTTTCGATTACCAAACAAAAATATTCAAATCGATGACATTTATATAATTTTCCTCGTCACCTTATTCGTCATTTTTAAAACTGCACAAAAAAGAAAAGGAAAGAAGTTTTATAGCTGATTGATGGTTAGTTCCGAGGTAATAAATACCCTTTTTTTCGGGCAATGCAAAAGTGATTACGTCGTTTAAGGACGAGGCTTTCAAAATTGAAAGAAGAAAATATTGGGTTGCGTTAAAAATCCACGATTGCGAGGGGCGGAGGGGGGCGGTTAGTATTATAATATAATCAGTGCACAAAAGAACATTGCGAAACTCGTTTGCAATTTTTGCCTGGCAATTAGGATTGCGCAAAAGCTAATGAATTCGTGCGGGGAATATTTCTGATTTTTTTTTGCCTATCAGGGATTTTAGAACGCTGATTGATCGAGGGATTAATTGGGTCACGTTAGCCGGTTATAAATAGTTGACATTAAAAAATTTTTTTTTTTCGTGCACAGAAAATTAGAAGGGAAGCTTGGCTCCTTCCTGTTTATGTAATAACGCAAATTTATTCACGCGCGCGGTTCGACCGATATGGAATTTGAGTTGAAAAAATCAGGAAAGGAATCGTCCGGCTAAATTAAACTTTTAATTAGGAAATTATTCCCCGGCTAATTTTAATGTTAAATGAAAAAAAAAAATCATTTCACTTCGGCGAAATAATAAAATTGTTTACAAAATTGTATGATGAATATTCAATTTTTCAAATAATAAAACGTTCCTTTAGTTGTGAACAAAAAGGAATCAATTAATTTTTAACATTACCGTTGGCAATCGTTATGAATGTTTTTTTTATGCGTTTATTACGGATGATCGAATGGTTTTTATATCATTAATTGCGTGTGAAATGAAATTTTATTGCACTTTGACGATAGTTTTTTGTTGTTGTTACTTTTTATTTAACATAGAATTGATAAATATTTTACAATGAATGATGGATTTAATTTTATTTATTGCTTTCTTTTTTTTTTCTTTTGAATAAATTCATTTTTGTCAACATTAGCAATTTCGTGGATAATATTTAATGATCGTTCATAAATTAAGCAATAAAGAATTGCACGCAACCTTCGTCGAGTTTGTGCAAAATATTCAATGAATGGCCAGTAACCGCAGTTCACTGAATACGTGAGCTGTGAATCAATCGAGACGTGTAACTTATTGTAACGGATCGTGTTTACTCTTACGAAAATTACGTTGCCGTTTAAATCATTTGCAAGTTGATCAGCTTTATTTTCATTATGTCATTCATAGATATTATCACATCGGTGAGATGAAATTTTTCATTTTTGAAAGTGTTATGCAATTATAATGAGAACTGTCAGTGATTAGTCAGAAATCAAAATAATCGTACGCATCATGTATTATTTATTAACAAAATTTTGCAATTTATTTCCCATCAAATTTCAAATCGTCAACCGCGTTGCGAATGTAATCAAATATATTATAGATGATTATTAATAAAACCGATGTTTCATAAAAGTTTGACATTAAATAAGAAAAAAAGAACATTTAAGTGCGGGTATATAATTCAATTTTGATTAATTATTTTCATCGAGAGACACTTAACTTTTCATCGGTGATTTCTTGATTTATAATTGCATGTTTATGAATATATATATAACTTCATCCTAAAGCTATATGAAAATGGCTTTGCAACTTTTAATATTAAAAGTGTATAATTTAATATGCGGACTTACAACAAATCTGAATATTTTATCTATTGAAATTTTTACGATACCGAAATAATTGATTAGTTTATTATTAATCATTAATAATGGTTATTAATTAGCATTAATTATTTAATAAATGTTATTCAACTTGCAATCTCTTATTAATATAATCAATATTAAAGGCAATAATTTAAATCTCTTCTAATAATTTTTAATTAAGTATATAAATTATTTTAATTATTTAGATTAAATCTGCATTAATTACAAAATGTAATAATTTTTAGTGCCAATGTTTTATAATATACTAAAAACTAAGGATTAGTGTTTGTTAATGAATAAAGATCGAGATAAATTATGATTAATGATAAGTCGAATTAATTGGGCTTATTATTGTTGTAACTTCGAAAACAATGAATGAAGGTAACTGATTGGTTTCACAGTAAAACACTTGCAATTCATTCGCACCATTGAAAAAAAAGGGCACCAATAATATATCACCACTTGTAAGAAACGATTCAGCGGAAAAGACTCGATTGCCGGTCTGACACTCACGGAATCCCAAAAGAAACTGAAAGTCCCGCTTCCTCGGAGATCGGAGTCTAAGAAATTCTTGGATAAGACGGATCTGTCGATTTTGACGAGAAAGACGCAGAGAAATGAATGAATTAATTTTCCCATAATAAATAGGTGTCAAAACTCAGAAGACAACTTAGGAACATGCTTGTAATAAAATATAAAAGAAATGCCAAAATAGAGTATTTATCCATATAAGCTTATTGGAATTCCTATATACTGAGAGAAAATATTAATAACAATTATTAACATCGTTAGTATTTATATAGTGGTTATATATTTGAAAAAATTGCAAAATTACTATCTTAAGTTAGCAAAACGTATCAGTTGGTCGACAATTTGTTTGAAAACAGACAATAGTTCATACATGCTGATACTTTTAACTAACTTGAAATATTTATTTGTTAATTTTTTCAAGTATACGTCCAGTTTATTGACAGTATTAATAATTTTTAATACTCACAATTATTATGGAAAATTTGATTCATTCATTTTTTGCGTTTAATGATCGTGCACTGAGAAAAAAGAGATATCATAAATTACTACTTTGTATATCAATTTAAGGATACATTGGAGAGGCAAGTTTTTTGCATAAAAAATAGTAAAATTTAAATATTATATAGTAGCTTTGAATTTAAAATATACAAATATACAAAAAATCATTTTCACTATTTTTAATAATAAAGACTTTCACCTTGCAGGTATATTCCTAAGTTAATATAAATGTTTTAAATTTTATTATTACTTTTTTCTCAGCGTTTAAATAATTATTTGATCGCGTAATTTTTGTGATTTCAAATGTGGGATTCGATCTTTTTGTTGACTATATTAAAATATACATGAAAAGGTGATCAACTGTTATGGAAAAGTTCTGTCCAAAATTTAAATTACTTCTTTTCACGTTGTATTTGCATGTATATTACTGTTTACACTTTGTAAAAAGTAGTATTATATATAATTATAAAATTTTATATGTATTATATAATTTTTATTATATAATTATAAAATTTTACTATTTAGTAAAATTAATAAGTAAGAAACAGGAAAAGTTAATTGCAATGAAATCATTTAAATAATTTTCAAAGCACATAACTCTTGACAGTTTTTCTACAAGTTATTTTTTATATTATTTCTGAGGGTAGGCACTTTATAACGGTTCTTGAAGGATTAATTTTTAAAAAAGAAAATTTTTTGCTAGGGTTTTTTATACAACTTAAACATTTTTGTTTTATAATTTTTAAGAGATGATGTCACGCATTTTTTACAATAGAGTAAATTATTTTTATTCTAATGGACTTAAGGAAGTTCAATTTTAATTTCGATTTAGTTTAAAGGGATTGACAAAGTAAACAAATGTATGTGTTGACTTTTTCATTGAACAAAGGAAATATTTTAAAGAATGTAATAAATTATTCATTTTCTACAAATTATTATTAATAAGAATAACATCGACTTAAGTCAAATGTTATTTTTACATTACTTTTCTTTAACATTTTAACAATACTTTTCTTTAACATTTTAACAAAAAATATTAGCATCTATCTAAATATTTATACTAGTGTCAAATTAATCACTATTTTTCATTCCATAAAGACAAATTATGTCTAAGTTTTTAATTATATTTGTAAAAGTATACTATAGTAATTTAATTAAATTTGAAGATTGTTTCTGTTAAACAATACAAAATAAATGTTAACAAACATTTAACATCTCTCGAAATGCTTTTATTTTAAAATACAATTTTAAACTATGTCTATATTATATATAATATATAAAAACAAACGAAACATTTATTTTAACATTTAATTTATTTTCCAAGAAAAGAAAAACACTTTCTCCTTTAATTTTATTTGACGAATAATTGAAAATGGATTGTAATTGTAAAGTAAAGTTTCCATAAGGTGGCACAAAGCGCTAATCAGCATGCTCATAGCAAGCAAACATAGAACGAAAAAATTTTTTCGACTCGGCCGATATATTCCAAGGCAAAACTTGTCTCAGTTCCGCCTCGCATTCGCTGAACTTTTAACATGAATAATAACTTGTTTCTATTACTTTCGATATTGAAAGGATTTCTAATTCAGGTTGAAAAAAAAATCACTTTGCACGATTGCCGTTCCAAATGAGTCGTGACGAACGAATCACTTTGCCAACTTTGTACAATTACTCAAGTCCTCTAATAACACTCACTTCCATTAATATTGCTTTACGTTACAATTTATTTTTACTAACTATTTACATGTCGCACGTAATAAGCACGCGTTAATTATTATACGTCTTTATCTAATGAAATTTAATAATAACCAGCATGTAAGCAACATTAAATTAGGTCAGCTTACATGGGTTGTTAGGGGCAAAAAAATTACATAAAAGTTATCATTACTTTATGTAATGTTTAATTGCGGGTAATGATAATATATGAATTATGAAATAACATTGGTTTTTGTAGGAGTAATATATATATATATAAGGGACAAAAATATTAAAAGAAAAAACGTGGAACATATGAAATTGCTGCTGTTTATTTTGTTTTGAAAAATTTGTTATAAATAAATTTATTTCTTAAAACATTGTTCGCACACGTCGAAAAAATGGGCAATTCATTTCTAATTTACGTTTTGAAGATTACAAATTTTCATTAGAATCTCCAAATTCTTCTAATTCATACAAATGTTTGTTAGATATTTTCAATTCAGAATGTAAAAAGGAATAATGTGTGTTAAACATGTGATTAAATTTTATGATTGAATAACAATACATTTAACACGATTATTATTCGTTAATTTTTATACGTCGAAAGTTTTATTAATGATTTTTTTCTTATTTTAATCCTAAGTCTTACTATTCATTATTGAATACGTAAAACACAATTGAATGTATAGAATCTAACGAAAGTTAAACTAAAATACGTTGAATTGTATACAAATGTATGTAGAAATGGAAACAAAGATTTTCATATTGAAATATACTGAATGTTATTGTCATGCAAATTTCAATGGATTTCTAATGTAAATTTTTTTATAGAAATAGAAATTTTGTTTTATATTAGTTAAAAACAAAATTGTAGTTTCTAAATTTTTTAACGCACGTGCTTGTGTTATGAAGAATAATTTTTGTCATAAGATTATTTCAATTAGGGCTAATATGTAATCAGCTTGTTATCAAATTCGCGTTGGAACACTCCATAAAATCTCATAGAAAGTTATGAATGTTTGGTACTAATCAAACGTTGCATACTAGACCAAGTGCATATTGAAAGATCTTATTCTTTTATTCTTAAAAATAAGTACATGGGGTGCTCTTCAATAATACAGTACAAAATATAATAGCAATTACTAGTAAATATTTCTGAATGTAGAACTGATATAAATGGAGAATGTGTGTTTCATGTTCCGAAAAAGAAAGAGCATTGATAAACACAGTGAAACCGGCGTGAAATTGACGGGAAAGTGCATGTTGAATGAAAGTGCAAATGTTTGGCCGGTTTGCATATCGTTAATTTTTATGAACCGATCGTTGGATTTTCATGGTTTTGTTGATTTTTGACTGCAAAGGTGTCTCGATCAGATGAGGGAGAGAGGCGTGGTTTTCTAACAGCTTGCTCAACTGGGACGACTCACGTAACCGCTGATTTCATACGAGCTACGCATGTTATACATACGCGCGTGTGTTATACATTGACCGAGAAAAATTAACAGCAGTACCGTAGCTTCTTGCATCATGACGCGGAAACGGGACTGCAACTTCCTGGCACTATTATGATGCAGTACAATAACGAGGGAAATTAAACGTTCACGCTACAACACGCTAAATAAGAATATTTCATAATTTCATTTCACGATTCATTTCGTTCAGATTGTTTCTTTCTGCGATTGCATTTAATTAGATAATGTCTTTCTTTTAAATCGCGAGTTTGTTTTAATACAATCTTATTGTTCAGTTTGAGTAAACTTTTACATAAATTGATTTTTATGTCCCTTCTTTTACGATTTGAATGATTTTTTAGAGATTGTAATATTAATTATATAATAATATTTTTATATTGATTAATTATTGACTTGACAAATAATAACAATATTTTTAACTCTTTTTATATGAAAGCATAGCAAGATTAATTATGCCTAACAATTTTTTCAGTTTTTTAAATTAAGCAGTCTGCTATAGACATTGTTGTGATCAGAGATGTTTGAACTTATCATTAGTTAATAGATATAATTCTTGGAAATCACACACAAGATTTTTATGAAAAAGCCCTCACTGAAAGTCTATACCAAACAAAAAACTAAGTAAATATGTTAACAAAGAAATTTTTATAGTATCAAAAAGATTTACATCATTGTTTTGAGAATATTCATCTTTAAGTATAAAAAAAAGAAAACTTGTTCATCTCAATAGTTCCCATAGATTAAGGCCACTGAAAATTTTGAATATTTAATGAGTAAATTTTGTTTCTTTATAAAGAATCTAATTCTTATTATAATAATAGTTATCTTTTGTTCTTATAATTAAAAATATTTTGTTCCCTGCATTATTTCTATAAGAAAAAACTTATAATGCAATATATATTTATTATATAATATATATTTATGTCTTAAAAATAGGCAATTCATTTAATTAATAAAACAAAAGTCATTTTTACCATTAACAATTTATTTAGCCATTATATTAATATCATTTTTATTATCTCTATGAGAAGTGCCTTTAGATTTAATTAAGACATTATTTGTGAATTTTACACTTTATTTTTGCTACAATTTGTTGAATTCATGTTTAAACATCATTTTCGAAATCTTTGGGATTTTTCCTACTCAATCTGTGGTGTTCCTTGGAAGCCCAGTCATATATTAGGTATCCTCCAATAAAGGCTAAACAGATAAAATTCAAATTAGATTAATTGTAAAGTTGAGCAATATAAATATCTTGATAATAAATATTATATATAATTTTATTCTACATAAATACATTTATAAACATATATCAATTTCTCTTTTTGGAGCAAATTCATATATTAGACTTGTCAGAGAGTCAAACAATGTTTACAGTTTTGAGCTATTAAGAAATGAGAATTTTAAATGTTCAAACAATTTTATTGACACTTTTGAAATATTGAAAAGTTTAAACGAAAAACATGCCATAAAACATGTTTTAAGACTATATTTTACAAACGACACTACCTTACTACTTGAGAATTATAACCAAAAATACTTACGAGGAACGACTTCTGGGATGCTTTCCTGGCACCTTCTAATGAAATTTGGGAATCCTTTGCTAATTAATCCGGCGAAAGGATTAAGTTCATAAGGACTTAGTCTGTAATAGACAACACCTCGAATTTTATAGAGGTTTCCGAATTTGAGACCCATTATTTCTATAAATGAAAGTGTGATATTAAACTCGGATTAAACAAATCATAAACAAAACAATCAAAATGTTCCACGTTTTTTATTTTAATAAATTAGTTTGGTTTTTAATACAATAATTCTAAAGTAATAAATAAACAATTTGCTTACATAATTCACTTGTCCTCCGAAGACTAGCAAGTGAACTTTACACAAAATAGATTAATTAATGAAAAAAGCACAAGTTCTATGCTTATTCTGTAGAGGGCGAGAATGAGAATGTTATCATAAAGGCAGCGTTTTCATTAGCATTAGTATGCTAAAGACCCTAGAGACATTTAATGTTTGTTGCCGCCACTAATGGCGTATTCGGAAATGATTTTCAGGAAATATTATTGATGTTTCATTTCTCTCTTTCAAGTTATCATTAAATGAAAAAGAAAAGAGACAAATTCTCACAAAATATTATAATGTCATTTTCCGAATACGCCAAA
>JABFPN010001865.1:0-25730 GCA_022817305.1 Leptoteleia sp. ZL-2020 | reverse complement strand
CCTACGACAATATCATAATTAAATAATAAACGCGGTAATTCGTAAAAAGTCAAATAAAAAATAGACGAACAACTATTAAAAAGCGTTTTACGACAGCAGTTTAATAAGTAATATTTGCTCGAACTTAATCGCATTATCTCTACACATACATCTATTTTTAATATCTTAAAATTCATCAGTTACATTTAACCCATCATTTCCAAATAAGCAAACTAAGATTGTAATTAAGACACCTAAATAATTATAAAAATCTTTGAAAATAACAAAAAAAAAGTTCACTTTAATGAAACAAAGATCAAAGTTCAAAGTATCTGCGAGGTCGAATCGAACTGGTCCAAAATGAGATCTCAATTTGTGCTTGAATTTTGATAGTGCCGTTATTTCGTGCGGCGTGTAAGTAGGCCAGGTTTCGTTTCATCTTACATTTCCGCAATAAATAACGTTCCGAAGCTAATGACCCCTTTTTATAAACGGCCCCCGGACTATTCGACCGTCCGATTGGTTCGATAGTATTTCCTCGTGGCCTAACGCACTTACTCGGTACGCGTTGCACGCGCGTTGTCACTGATGATCGCTTTAGCGCTCAACCAGCGTGAAATGGCACTTATATCCGTACCGTTTCAAATATTTGTCTTGTACAAAATTGTTTTATGCTGCTTTGGAAATTGCGCAATTGTAATCGCCTCTTTTTCACTTTCTCAATTCATTACATTCATCGCTTTACAATATTTCATTTTCTTTTATATAATTAAAATTGCATAAACTGTGAAAGAAAAACATTGCGAGAAATTGTAACATTTATCAACGGACAAACAGTCACTAGTTGTGATAAAAGATAAATAGCTTTTGTTGCGTTGAATTGTGCTTTATTAAGTTACATTTGCTTTGTACTAAGCAATTTTCAATCATTTAAAATTGTAACTTTAGATCTTAATTTATCTTATTTCTTTAATTATTTTCAATGTTTTAAAAAATTGTAATTTTGTAAAATGCACTCCTTTTGTTATATAAAATTCATGTTATTTAAAAAATTTCTGATTTAATAATACACAACTTGATCATTAATCAATCATCAAAGTAAAGGTATTCTTGTGTACCTTTAAATAAATTGTCAAGGAGTTTAAAGTGAAAATCTAAATAATATTCATCTTTTTAAAATGTCGCGTTGAATTGATTTAAATTAAAATTAATGTATTATGTATTTATAATATTTTAAAATTGAAAAAATTGAAGGTGGTAAAATATGAAAAACTAACGTTACGTCATTTCATTGCTATTTAAAATTAAATACTTGAATAATACTCCTTAACTTTCACAAATAGGAAATTAAACTGACTTAGCAATTAACAAATGTAATACTACATTGAAGCAGTGCCGTAATTATACATTAAACATCATTTACGGACATTTTCCCTTTGGCAATAATTCTTCGCGTTTCGTCTCTCAATTTGCCATCGAGCAATTTACAAGCGGCTGAAAGGTCTACTTGTTTGTATTCCAAAAATATTGATAAAGCCGAATTAACACAATCATCTGTCAAAAGGTTATTATTCTTATTTGATACTGAATTGTCAAACAAACAAGGTCGGCGGCGTTGTAAACACCGTCGTTGTATAGGTTCTAAAATTAATTCACGTACCCGGCAATACATTTTCATAAATTTAAGTATTCAAATGAAAATACGCCTGACGTCAACGTTCAATAAAACATTTTCCAACGCACAAATAATCCATCGAATATCAGCGTACGCGCGCAATGTTAGTAACAATAATAAAAATAAAACGTGACAAATCACGGAGCAGGCCAGGCCATTTGGTTACTCCAAATTAAATTACACATATAAATATACTTTCATTTCCAGTTTTAGAATTGCGCAATCATTATAACAATTCCAATCCAACGTTCGAAACGTTAACATTTTGAGCGCGTACAACTTTCGTAAGCATAATAAAAATGTGCGCTAATTTGTTTAAAGGCGCCGCGATCTGGTAAGGCAGGTTTCGCCCGCGAGGATAATTTTTCCAGAAGAAGTTATTTGCGGAAAGGAATGCGCCGGTTTCGTGTTGGCATGAGGCGAGCTCGTCATCGGTCACCTCGTTCCAAATGTATTCGACGGAACCGCGCCGTCAGAAATACCCCGGGGCCCCCGAAGCGAGCCCAACAAATGAACAAGAAGACAACGGTGTTGTTTATAAAATCATCCTTTATTATCATCACAACGCTGAACAAACGGGGGGGACATTTGGCTTTCGTCCCCCCCTTGGTTCCAGGCCTTAATCTCTAATTCAAATAAGTTAGTTCAGGACAGACAGCATTTCGTTTGAACTTTGATCCGCGCGGTACTGATCACCAACCTAATAGCCGCAGGATACGAGGTAGTCGCCCAACTTTTCGACGACAGAGGCGGCCTGTTGCGGTTGGATAGGATCTTCATAGAGGGAGATGACCACCGCTTGCGTCGTCTTCATGCAGTGGACGCCGACCTTGCCGAGTTTGGCCCTAATCACGCGGTCCGTTCCGGACAAGTAGATATACCTATTGCCAGCTAAGGTCACTCCCGACGACGTCAGAGTATTCTGTTCCTCAAACCCTTGGACCAACTTCGTCAGCTCCTCTTTGCTCACCTAAACAAACAAATTATCAACACATTAATAACCCATTCCTCTTGCTATCGTTTCAACTTAAATTAATTAACTGATTGTACTGATAGAGATAAAGATAAAAAAAAGGATGGCTACAGCTTTAATTGGAGAAATTCCTGTTTCAATGAGAGAACATAGATGGAGAGAGAGATAACGAAAGAGGTACGAAATGTAAATGGAAACTTTTATTGAAATTTAACACTCCGAAAGTTTTGGTAATTGATGATTCTATGCGGAATATATTCATAGAAAACTGGTTGTAATGGCGCGCACCAAACCTACTAATATTTAATCATATAATAAATTTCATGAACCAGTTACGTAAGGGCATTGAACGGGAAATTTCTGGGTAACATTCGATTCTTGCGATTCAACTATTTAAATATGATTATATAATTTGTGCTGGGAGCAGCGCTTGTGACCCGTTTCCTGGAAAACGCCGAGGGTAACGGTTATAAAAAGCAAGCACTCAAAATGTGAGAGAGGTCGATTGACATTGAGCGAATGGTAAACGAAACGCCCCAACAGAATAGTTGAAAACGATTTCCGCCCGTTATTTGCCTTCGATTTAACTTTTCCCGCTCAAAAGTTGATTCTAACGAACAATAAATTTAAATGCTTGACAAGTACCAATGTACACCCCCCATCTATTGGAATTTTCTCAAGGCAGCTAATTTTATCGCCAACCGTCGATTAATCTTGAAACAACTGTAAAGTTGACAACAAAAACCAGTAGAAATTGACCTTGTGTCACAATTTTTCCAATGCTTTTCAGATAATGAAATTGAAAATCCCGCTTGTTTTGATTTGGCCGGACGAATTTCGTGGGAGACAATCGCCATTTGAATATGAAATGTTGACAAACACGTAAGGGACCACTCGATATCTAATAAATGGCGATGAATTTTGCATGAAACCGTCGACCCATATTGCGTCGCCTCTATTTTCTGCCGTCGTCGGCGCGAAGTGCGTCAAGTATACCGCCACTTTTAATCTCGCGGACAAAAGAATCGCTATTTGGCTTTCCCGCGGCCCAACACAAAAGGATCGGCGCAGGAACTGTATCGCGATTACATTACGAAGCCTCGTTTCACGAATGCTCATTTACGACCAGCCGCTCGACAACGGCTCGCTCAATTGTCAGTGAGAATTACCATTCCGCTGAATCGATCTTCAATTTAATTTTTCTTTTTTTCAATTAATGTAATCAATAACTGGAACTGGACGATTCAACTTGGCACCAAGTTGGGTCAGTTATTGTCTTAAGGTGGAAATGTCATTGGATGATCAACTCAGAATTGACATAACCTCCTTAGTAATATATATTTTTAAATAAAGTAGAAAATAAAAATTAATTTAAGAAAAATTGCAATGTACGTCAATAGCTAAATATGTAGAGAATTTTTTAAATTGGGTTTTTTCTGGATTGAAACTTTTTAAATGATATAGTTAATAGAGATTATAGTTGCAATATATGAAATATAATTTAAACAATTCTAAATGTGTTTTACTTTTAACTTACTTTGCCTTTTTCTTAAATTAATTTCTATTTTATATTTATTTACAGGTATGCATTATTATGGAGGTTATGTCAATTCTGAATAGACCATCCAATGACGTTTCCCTTTAAATAAAATAAAATAAAATATGCCGACGAGTAAACAAATCGGTTTTCCAGGTCAAAAAAAGAACGGGAAAGAAAGGGAAGAGAGAAAAAAGGAAAAACAAAATTGAACGACCGGTTGAGAAATTTTGACCAACAAACACGAGGGACCATTTCATAATAGGGGAAAATTTTCGTCGGTTTCCAATCGAACGCGGGATAGATCCCAGAGTTATTTTGAATCCCAACGCGGTTGCATCTTGACCTTAACACATATTCCCCGTTATAATCTCCGTATAGATTTCTATGCAACGCGTGTTCAAGGCTAAGGTTGAGATACGCAATTAGGAGCGTAACTCTAAAAAGCGGTTGGTAGCGCGGACGGTGAATTGGTACGATGGGGAGGGGAGGGGGGGGGGGGGAAAGTTGGAATTCTATTCAGCGGAGCGAGCAAACGATTTCGAAATAGAAACACTTGTCCAAACAAACTGGACTGTTCCGCCGCACGGAACGGCAGCGGCGCGGGCCGCCGTTGTTATCTGAAATCGGTGCATCCAGCATGACTACCAAGAGTAAAAGTGCGTCATAATTGGCGCCTATGATTTAACGCCACGCTCAATCCGTGAGAAGGACAGGGAAAGTGGTCGGGCGAAAGGAAGATAGCGATCTAATTGATATCGACGGGCCGTTGCGTGTAACGCGCCCGCTGTGACACAATTTTTTTACCGCCTAATTGTTTCCAACGTGAGTTTCTAAGGCGATAATAAGATCACGAGTGAAAACGAACGGCGCCTTTTCTCCCGTTGATTTCGCTCGGGCGAATTCGTGCGCGTTATTGCGCCGGCCGAATGACGCCGACAACTCGGGCAAAAATCGTTTGACTAATCTGCTTAGCGCATCTACCCGATCGCAACGGTAATTATCGTTTTAAAGCCACCCCCCCCCGCCCCTCTGAACAATTGGCTTTGTTTCGATTCCCGACCAATAATCCATACTTGCAGCAGGTGAAATTCCTTCAAGATTCTATCTACGTAATCCTCTTACCACAAATGTTTGCTTTTAGACTAATTTTACATTCAAACCAATGGTTTCCTTTGATTTCCAACTTTACGATACAGCGGTTCTTTACTTTTATTGCCGTTTAATAGAAATGAAACAAGGAATGTATTGTTTATCTCGTACCTTTTTCCACGGTTTAATATTTCAATACCATTACGATTGTTTTCATGAAAAATTATTTTTAACTTCAATTAGTGCTACTTACTACTGTTGTTATTACTATTATTGATGTTATAATGAAACGTCAACTAGAAAAATGTTTACTGAAGAATATTGTATTATTATTATTATTATAGTATATTATCGGAATCATTGCTCCTTTGTTTGAATGTAAAGTTTATAATGAAACGAAGAAAAGGAATACTTTGAAAGCTATTATGCCGTTTGAATAAACAAACGAATTGCAATTCGAGGGATTCCAGTGTGTGTGCTCCTAAAAGTGACACATCATTTGAAGTAATTAGCTTCCGACTAATGCCGTGCAGTGGCATTGTTCTTTGACGAATGCAAAACGCGACTTTGACGGACCTTGGGGCATTAATTGCTCGCGGGGTAATCCGCGCAAAAACGTCCGTGGAATTAAAATCGAACGACGGGAAAGCGGCAGTCCCCGTTGGATCGGCCATCTGCGCCCGGCTCAAGGTCACGCCATGGCACTACGCGCCAGACCCGACCAGACACGTGTGTGCGCGGCTCTCCTTTTTCGACACAATGCCATATTTTCATTCCGCCGTTCCCTCAAATTAACGATATTTAAATTGCCTCCGTCACTGTTTTGTCTATGAGTCTTACGACGAGGAATGTCATATACTCCATTAGCTTGTACATTATTGAAAGATGATGTCACGGACACGATTTATCAACTGTTGATAATTCCAGAAACGCCTTTTTTAAACTCGCACATCGCGAGAATGTTTTGTTTTGCATTTTTGCGCGTTACCGTGATTAAAATAACGAAACGAAACGAAACGAAACTAATAAAACTAACAAAACTAATGAAACTAACAAAATTCAAATATATTTTCGTTTCGTTTCAATATTATTTAAATTCATATAATTCAATGAAAAAGACGTTTAATCGATAAATTTAATTTTCAAACGAATCATCGAACATTTTGATTTCCTACCTATGTTATGATTACAATGAGTTCGCTTTAATGATTATATTTACCGAATACATGAATGTCAAGTATTATAAATATGTACATATATCTATTCACACAAAGTGATAATTATTTGGTACAATTATTTCACGAAGAAACTCGCGGCAAATTAAATTAATCAAATATTACACAATTTAATATTTAATACATCTAACTCTGAAAAAAAAAAACATCATTTCCCTCGAAAGATAATTCGATAATCTTGCTTTCACTTTCGTGCCCCGATAAAACAATGGTTCATCTTCAGGAATGATTCAATAATCGCGACGTTCATTGTAATATAAAAGTCGAAAGGGAATAAAAAGGCCTGGAAGAAAAGAGCCATCAAAGAAACTGACTCGAATCGCCAGCCAACGATTACCATTCGCGTGCAATGATAATTGTTGTTTAGAAACTGTGTTATTAATTGCGAATGAATTGTTTTTATTATTGGATTCGTCTTAATTGCGGAGTTAACATTATTTTTCCATTCGGCGCGATAACGCGTGCGCGATTAAAGGTAGAAAGCGGCGGGCCGATATTCGTCGCACAAATCGGACGGTTTTTGAAGCCTTTAAAAATAGCATAATAATGGAAGAAAAGTGTGTCTGGTCGGGTTTACCGGTCATCCCATCTGGCGAACAGTTGTCGACTAAAAAGTTACCAGATAAAGGTTGAAGCGCGTGAATGACGCGGTGTTTAAAACGCTGGAAAGTTTTACTTCATGTGTGCCATTCGAATTTGATGATTATAGCAACATCCAATTTACGTTAATGACTCTGTTTATTTGAGGACATTAGATACGATTTTAATGATAATACTTTCAACTTATAAGCGTCAATGTTAAATTAAATTACAAACGAAGGATTATTTGTATTAAGCTTAAACTCATTATTTCAATTGTATTTAATGTGCCGTAATTAATGATACAGTGAAATAGTTTATGAAGTATAAATATGGTCAAAAAAAAGTGAAGAAGAAAAAAAATGAACGTTTCATTCGACGTGGCCGTAAAAAGGGAACACGAAAATGGTTAAATTCGTAAAATTGAATCAATGCAAATTGAGTGGCGACAATAGTTGGCAAGTGCAAGGCACTTTGATCCGCGGTTCGTCACTGACTATAGATGAGTCACACACATGGAAGAAAACTGATAGGCATTTCTGAAACCGGCGTTATCGATGATTTTGTTTTTAAAAGGCGAAATTCATTATTTACCGAAGATACAAACAAAGGCACTGTCTCCGATAACATTATTGTTCAATAATAGATAAATCTCAAACACACTCCAAGGGTGATCAACATTTATAACAATACAAAATTTCTGATCCGAACAAGTAGATCGGCTATGATGAAACCGCGGTGACTCATCTTTTCTCGAAATAAAGAAATAAAGCGCGGCTATTGTGAAATCGTATTCGTAAATAAAAAAGAAAAATTCAACCGAAATTAGAAGAGGAAAGAAAAATAAACAGTGCCCCCTATCAATTACCGATATTTAAGTACGTACAATGTTGAACGAAGATTGGAACGGGTGACCTTATAAATGTGTCTTATAAATTGAACAAAGAAACTGAACATCGAACGTTAATATCGATTATTAGAATCGTTTAACATATTACGGGAACGGAATTGTCGGGAAGGAGGTCGAATTTTCGCGAGAAAATGCCGCAGAAATTGGCAAGGATAATCGGGGATTTTTCCAGCATTTTCCAGCGAGACGCTGGAAGCAGCATCGAGTGGAGATATTGATTTTCCCGCGGGACTTTTCACGACAGCGCAATGACTGGCGGCTGAAATCGTGAAGGCCCCTTCACGGAATTAACGGGGGCCGAACGGAAGTGATCGAAAATTTGGCCGAGGGAAGAAACGGTGAAACGGAGGAATGGGACACGGCTTTTTGTCTCGGGCGAGAAGGTGCTGCGGGGTAGCTGCCCGACCGGCCAGCTGCCGCCATTTTGGCAACCGTGACCGGAAAGTGTGTTTGTGGCAGCGCGAGCCTGCAGCTGGCGATTTTTATCTCGTTCGAATGTTGGTGGCGAAAATCCCCGCATCGGGCGGCCCCGCTCGACCAACCAGAGCCGACCTTTACCAGCCGCCTTCCAACAAAGTCAAAGCCAAACAACAAAACATGCGGCCGAATACAAATAATAACGAGCGATCTCCACTTTGAATTCAACAGACAACGATGTGTAGAGAAAGAAAAGAAAAGATGTATACATGTATACACATATTCATGTACGTGTACATGTACATATAGATACACGTATGTATGCATGTGTATATATATTTGAGTTGGGAGGAAAAATTGTGTGGGCCGCAAGTAGTGGCACCAAGTTGGGCGAACTTTGCGGGGGTTAAGGTTATTTCGAGGCGGATTTGTTTGGCGCAGTGCGCGTCTCCAGGAGCGCGAGTCGCGCGCGCGTCCGCCACACCCTCGAGACCTTTTTTCCCAAAGCACTGTCGAGTGCGGGACTCGCAGGCTCGGCCTGGACGCGTGCACGAAACGGCACGGCGACTACGTTGGACGTGGTGTGGATGTTGGGCCGCGCGGAGATCGCTTTTTCGCGCTGGCGGATCGATATGCGAGGGAGAGTCGTGTGGCGTGCGAGCGAGACGGAGCGATGGTCGCGACGCGACCTAACCCCAAAATCGCGCCGGTCGGTGCGCGTTACTACGTGGCTTTCCCCTCTCATCTCGCTCGCTCCGTCACGTTCTCTTGGTTGCGTCCCTCTCCCACAGCGTCGCTCCTTCTTCTTCGCCCCGTCTCTCTCGCACGGTCCCTTCGCGCTCGCTCCCTCTTCCTCCGACGATCTGATCTTTGTGCCATCTCTCCGTCTTTTTCTTTCTCCTTCGCTTATCTCTCTCCCTCTCTCGCGCCCTCTCTCTCTCTCTCTCTCTCTCTTTCTCCATCTATCCATACTCTCCCTTACTCCCTTTAACCTTCCTTTATTCGATCCCTTTACTCTACTCTACTCTCTCCTTTTATCTCTCTATCATTCTCGTTCTCTCTCTCTGTGTTGGAATTTTGCGCGAACAATTTCGGACGCTTGAAATCAACTTCCGTTACTCACTTCGAAGCCCTCTGATTTGGCCCACAGGTTTCCATCGTGACCGGCGATGGCCGCTTTGGTAACACATCTCGATGCGAGAAGCTGCTTGTCAACGTAATCCTGCCAGCTCATTTTTGATACACAAGGGGATTGGAACACCGAACAGGTCTTACACTACAATTACTACGAGCACTCGATTTCCCACCAACTTACTCGGAGAGACGACTGACGAGACTGGTGCTGCGAGACGGCCGATGCCGGTTAGTTTAGCTTGTCGTCCCCTCCCCGCCGACCCGGATGCGAGCGCCACGGCCGGCAGAGCGCGCCACCGGGCGCGGGGCTCTCGCGCCGAGGGGAAGGACAATCCGACGGACAGGACGGCCAATCCCCGCGTGACAATATCACTAGAGGCTGCTTTTTTCGTACATCCCGCTTTATCGGTTGCGCATTTTTGACCGAATATAGACATAACCATTTATTGGCCCATTTATTTATTTTCATACAATTTTAACAATCCCTCTAATGAGTCAGACGACCGCCTGTCTATCTTTAATTATTGTTTTTATAAATTGTGTCATTATATGAATAACGATTCGAAATTTATATATGTATTATTACGTGAACGTAACTTTTCGAATTGTAATTGATGATCATTTTTATGATTTACGGGTTTCGTTTGGTTTAGTTTGAAATGGTATTATGATTACATTGTAAGGGATGGTATTTGTATTATTGCGGGCTTATTTGTGACGTCACGCTTATAATCAGCGGTCACATTTTGTTGACTTCGTGCAAGCAATAAACAAAATTGATTGTTTACTAATGATCGGCTGAGTAATACCGTATTAATGTGTAATACAATTTGAGTCACGGTGTATTTCTAAAATTTAGAGCTAATGTGTTTTCCAGTTTAAAATAACGATTTTCAAATAACCTGTATGTCATTTTAACATGTGAAATTCCCATTTAATTAGAAACTTATTTGTAACAAAATCGAAACTACAAAAAACCTGTTTCTTATGTAGTTTCTTATAACTAAGAATGTGTCTTATATATTTTATAATAAAACAGTTCATAATATTAATTATGAGTAATTGGGACCGTACTGACAAATGAAGAATATTTTTCGTTTGAAATAAAATATGTACGATTAGTAACAATATTAATAATATTGTAATATTATTCAAATATTAATAAAATTTATAATAATGTACGGCAATTTTTCCATACTTAAAGTATGTTAATTGTATATTATTACTTGAAAGTATAGTTTAATGAACTTTAGTCTTAATTAAAATCAATTTTAGATTTATTAATCTGAAAAAATATATTACTTTTACAATGTTTAAGTGTGCAATAAAATATTAAATGCATAATCATTTTTAAAAGAAAACATTAATTTAACATATACATATGTATGTGTGTATAGTTCAGAAACATTAATAAATTTGCAAAATTTATCATAGTGCAAATTTGTTCATTGCATACTTAAAACAATAATTAAAAGTTATTAACATAAAATCATCTGCTATGAAAGGTCATATTAGAATATTTTTCAGATATTTCCATTGTATTTCTTGTAATTATACTAATATGTATTCAAAATATACACCACTATATATATCATATTCCTTTATATTATTCTGATATAAATTGATTGTTTACATAAGCAAATAATTGAAATACTTCATCATACAATAATCTAAAGTTAATGAACATTATTCGTATTGACATTGAAATCTGAGTTGTATTCATTTTTTTTTTTATTATTCTACTTTGTATTTATAAAAATGTAATACATTTTGATATAGTTAAATTGTAACACAAATAAATTATTTATTGCAATCAATTTAGATTCTAGTTTCTGTTCAGTTTTTTTTTTACACTTAATTCAATTACAAGAAAACATAATGAAACAATACTTATCAACTGTCTATATTCTTTACACTTGAAAGTAAAATTTTAATTTTAATAACAGTAATTTTTTTTAAACAATAATTTTAAAGTATAAGTTTTTGAAAGAATAATAAATTAAAATATGACATATGCTTCAAAAAACTACAATTAGTTGAAACAAATAAGAATATCCTGTTCAAAAAATTTAATAAATGATGATTAACCAAACACATATATATCTGTGTATTTTAATATTTCATTCATGACACAAGTTTTTATTATTATATATCTTGAAATCATAATTTTAATTAATACGACATTTAAACTATAACATCATAATTTTTATGTAAAATTATATGCAATTTGGAAATTAGTACAAGCTTTTAACAAGTTATTAAAATAATAATAATATATTTTTCCTTTTACTAAAGCAATGGTAATTCAAAATAAAATTGTGATCAGTAAATTTTGTTTATGAAATAAATCTATTATTATTAAATTTACATAAATATTCATTATATTGAGATGGAATATAAAATATATATTATTATATTATATAAATATTATTTCGGGATATTAATTATAATTCTTTCCAGATAGTAAAGCATGAATTTCATTTGTTCTTTCATTGATTCATACAAAAACTTGCTAAAAAAATGAATTTTACTTATCGATTTCATCGGCAGACAACAATGCAGTTAATCGGATTTGAATTTCATAAAGAAGTAAACATAGAATAGTTATCCGATACAATAAAGATTACCTATAGTTGACAAATTAAAACTTATTATTTTTATCAACCGTCGGTATTGCCATACGTTGATAATTCTGTAAAATGTATCATCAATAGGAATGTGCCGCCGATAGGGGGCAACTGTGTAGCGTTTACGTAGCGTGCAGGTAGCTGCTTTACTGGTCAACCTCAACACGTAATCTTTCTCTCGACAATAAAACCATTTGTCTCTAATTTTGTAGACCGCGATGTATGACTTAGTAAATCTAAGAAGAAATAAAAAAATATAAACTTTTTTCAACATTATAGGATGGCTATAATTGTAATTTGTCGTACCCCTTAAGATTTAGAATTATTGAATTTATTTGTACTTTATATGCTCTTGATTGTATACAATTATTTTATTGATATTTTTTTAATTTTAAAAAGTCAGCATTGTCGTTTTTAATTACTTTTTAACGATTTAATAAAAGTAGTAATTTTTAGTTGCAAGTACAAAAAATTGCAATTTAATAATTGTTAAAAGTAAAAAAACATTAGTCATTGTTAAAAATGTAACGAATTACCTTGATCTTAAAGAGTGTACATTTCTATTTACACATTTATTAAACTTGCTTATTTTAATCACAGAAAAAAAAAAACTACTTTACGACAATTAGAATGTTTGTAAATAAATCATTTGCTATACTTTATACAGAGGGCATATTAGACAGAAAATCAAAACAAAGGAACAACTTGAGTGATTTATTTATTTGTTTACAATCAGTGATTCTCTAACCTTCACCAAAGCCGCGTACAACTGCAACCAAGTAAACTGCAGTAATCTCACCATGCGAAGATATCTAAACTCTAACAGTCAATAGTGTTTAATTTCAAAAAGCGTGTTTAACCATATTTTTCGTCGTTCGCGATTCGTGTTGATTGTTCGCGTTGGCGCAATAAAAAATTTATAACGACAACAATTTTAACAAAGTGATAAAACGAACAGTTCAATATTGATCATTTTATTTCAATTACATATTAAGACAGTTTTCAAGATCGGCAAAAAATATATATGTGAAATTTCCGCGAGTTTGTGCAGTAAAGTGTAACCTATTCAAAAACTTTGGCCCCAGAGAATTTGACAAATGCAAGAAAAACTGCCGACGTAAAAATGTTTCTTAACGGGAGAAAATGTGCGACTATTATAGCCAACATTGTAAGTAAATTTAATTAAATAATATACATTTAATTTATATTTAACATTTAAAGTACTTATTATAAATAATTAATTATTTCTTGATAATTTATGATTTAAAATTTTGAGAAGCCACAAGAGAATTTTCCATTCTTTGAGATTTACAATCCTGATTATAAGCCTCAAATTTACAGTCAGTACATTTATAAATGGGAAATTTAAATATTAAAGTAACGTCAGATTAATGTTGTAACATTGGAACTTAACGATTAATTGCTAAATTCTTAAGTAATTTTAAAATTTTATTTTATTTTAAAAAATTATAATAAAATTAAGGGAAATAATTATTATTCTAATAATGCTTTCTTTGAATGCACCATAAAAGTACATATTTTAATATTTGTATCAAGAATTATTCATACTATATACTCCATAAAAATTAATATTTTTTTAATACACAAGCAATATACTATAAATCAAAGTATTTAAAAATAAACATAAATTAAATAATTCAATGTTTTATTTTGAAAAGGAAACTTAAAAAAACAACAAAGCAATACTCTGTATTGTTTTGATATCAATGACATTGTTTTGCTTTTATTGTGAGTACAAAAATATATTTAAAATATGTTTCAGCAGCAACATATTTTGTATCTTGTATATTAATTTCGAATCAAATCAATTGAGTCTGTTGGACTCAGGTTACCTGTTTACTTCAGTAAAAAAGGTTACCTGGGTAAGGGTTAAAAGAACTTCTTTTTTATTTGTCAAAATAATAAACTTCTTTATGTAATAAACATATTATCCAAATTGATTATATTTGATAAAATTCTGTGTTTCAGATGTATATCCGTCTTTCAGTAAAAATTACAGCTTTTAATAGGAAATATTTCTGTTTCATTTATAAATATATCATTTAAAACTAGTTCATTTTCTTTTAAAAAACAGGAATTTTTACTGAATGACGGATGTACATCTGAAATACAGGTAAAAACAGTAATTTATATATTTTTCTCAATGTACTAATGGATAAATTACTAATAAATAAATGATACATTATTTTCTGTTGTAGACTTGTCATGTCAACGGTACCATAGTAAAGCTGAAACGCAGTGACGACGCAGTTGGGGAGTAAATGTTAAACAATTATATTTTAATTATTTATTTTCTTACATTATAAAGAAAGGAAATTGTTTCTACTTTTTACCTAAGTTTTTTATTCGTGTCCACGATGAAGCTAAGTGATTATGATCATTTTGAACCAGAATTAGAAATAATCAAGCAGATTAATAAAATCACATTTTTAAAATCTATACTTTAATACATAGAACTATTTTTAGTTGAAATAATCAAATGAAAATTAAATGATTAACTTTTATACATCAAATAAAATGGTCTAATGTTGCTACGCGGAAAGAAAAGATCTAATAAAAATCTCTAACATGTTAGTAAAGTGGACATATATTTAAAAATATCGCTATGTTGACAACTATTGTCTGCTTTAAAGCAATAATTGTCAACAAACCGACATTTTACTAACACAAGATAAATTATCAGTGTACAATTAAGTAATGAAGTAGTATAATAAATTTAATTAAATTCCACTTCAGTTTATCTAAGTAAAATATAATTGATTTAACTGTGCGTAAAGTTGATTATTTCGTAGATAATGTAATTACGAAATTTCTGTGTATTTAGATCCGCACTGATTTTTATTAATAATGTTCTCGACAAAATCCTTTTACCTGTTCATTGTACGCTTGACTAACATAAGGTTCCGAGCATATGAATTAATAATTAAATAATTAACGTTTATCTTATGGCTTGAAATGATCATGAAGTGAAAAGGTTTGGAAAAGTAAATTATTCACCATAACGCAAGTCAAAAGCAACAGATTTTATCGAAATTTGATTACAACGTGCTTTATTGTTTTCAGACATTATTAAACCGTTCCGAAGAAAGTAGAATCAATTTGATTTATTTACAATGTAATAAGCCGAGCGTTAACAGTCTGTATTAAAAAGGACGGTGGCAGGACGGGAACGATACGCAGGGGATATTACTTGACATTAAGTATGTATGAATGATGAAAAGTGTTATATTTCTTCCACGTTACCTTGTTTGCAAATATTCACTATACCGACTGGCGACTCGAAACTCAACTTATTATTTAGTATTAATGAATAATTCATGAGATAATTTGTTGTCTTAACTTCGGCGACGAGATAAAAAGGAAGAGGAGGGGGGCAGGTTAAAAATACGAAAAATTAAGCAAGTCAGTTTAATGAATCGGCCGGTGAATTTACGTTACTCTTTTTTGCATACCCCCCCGATAACGCTTGGAAATCGAATTCAAGTCATTTATAAAGGATGCTCGGTGCAATGCCAGTAACACGTAATGCCGGGGCGTGCACCGGCGAGCGTGCATTCGCGGATCCATTGGTCGACGATCGTTTGTTTTGATTATACCCTTATTCGTTTTGTCCAATCTCCACTTGTTAAACTTTGCGTCGGGGAAAACGTTTACACGGGAAGGCCGCGCGCACGCGTACCCATCAAATAAAAAGGCTAACGAGCGTGGGCGTGACTCTGCCGACGTGCTTTCCTCCACTGAAGTCGTAGGGGATGGGCCCCGGTTGGCCCCGCCCAAGGTGTCCCCCTAAACCCCATCGAAAGGCGGTTCCAGAACCGTCCCGCTCTACCTCGCACTCCTTCATCTCCTTCGCCGTGGCATCATCTCCGGCTTTTGAGATGAGCAAACGCCAGGCTTGTATGTTCACTCCCATACATCAAGTATGTATGTTACATTAAATGAAACTGGTGCGCAAACATGTTGGAGATAGCCAAATAAATAAGCGGTATTGTTATTGGACGAGATGCTCGTTTGATCGACGACTCGCCTCAACGAGGGACCGGATCGGCAACACGATTCGTCGCTGCCGACCAAGTGGGGCACCGTTCGAGCGCGAGGGTAAGGGTAACGCGGAGCGGCAGTGCTCGTGAAGCTCCCGAATGTGGAAGCTGGCCAAATCTGCTTGTACGCATAACAATTGTCGACCAAAAAGTACGTCGGCTCGTCCGATTATGCTCCATGAACCAGCGTCGAGTGCCGTCGGTCCTGGTCTCGTTGTGCAAGTGATATTGGTGCCTTTCACTGTTTGTTTTGCCAGCGCCCAACCGACCAGCTATTATTTTTTCAGGTGAACATGCCACACGGACTGTGTTACCCGAGTGCTTCACGCGTACCGTCCGATTAACCGTCGTTTTTTTACAACGTCAAGTGAAATTGCGTGGTTCCAATTGTTGAAACGCCTTGGGTGCTTTTGGGATTGCCGCCTTGACAAACAGTGCGCATGATCGGCTTACGGTGAAGTTATGACCCGAGGACGGTGGACGATCCGTTGTGCCCCGAGAATGGATGTTCGAATTTAGCCGAATGGGAATTTCGTCGGCGACGAGCATAAGAACGGACGAGCGCGACTCTAACTGCCAGACATGCCGCGACCGTCGCGCGATACTTACGGCGACCAAAAACCGCCCTATTCGTACATCTCCCTTACCGCCATGGCGATCTGGTCGTCGCGCGACAAAATGTTACCACTTGCAGAAATATATAAGTTTATCGAGGACCACTTCCCCTACTACCGCAAGGACACCAGGCGGTGGCAGAACTCCCTGCGGCATAATTTGTCGTTCAACGATTGTTTTATTAAGGTTAGTTGTAGACCGTTGTTGATCCTTGGGTTGAGGATTTGGCATCCAATAGGAAATTTAAGGAATGGTTCGATTTAGATTCGTTTGTTACACTGAGAAAAATAGTCATATGGTTAGTTTTTGGGATAACTAGAATTCTGATTGAACTAACCATATTATGGTTGTCTTAATTAAAAGTAGGGTAATTGGAACTGAAATGTTATAGTATTCATGAAAAGTAACTATGCTTGTAGTTAATGTTTCTATATTTTCTAATCTTTTCTGAGTGTAACCAGTACTGGCCCGATTCTAGGGTTTTGGTACTGTTTCGGCCTGTTCAGTTGGATAAACTTGTTGGTATGCATGCCGGTGAATAGAAATTTGTGGATAAATTTGATCCACTTTTGGGACATTGCTTTGGGTGACTTCAATAGAGTCGTTCGCCAGTGTACTGACCCAACATTATCGCTTTAGTACCGTTCCAGGTCTGGGCATCCACTGGTATACGAATATCCTTAATAGTATGACAGACCTGGACGGCAGTGCTGACTCGACCCAGTTTTTAGGCTAATTACTAATTTCCTATTACTGCAGTGAGAGAAATTTTAGATACTTAGAACAACTTAATTTATATAGTTGTAACGTGATTAGCTATTGCAACTGAAAAAACAGTGGCAAGCTATATGATCCTGAAAGATTTTTGCCGCAACTCTGTGTTGTAGTTAGATTTGAGGTCAACCGAAAAAAACATAGTTATGGTATTATCATTTATATACATTATTATAAACAACTATATCAATGTGCTGTTACTGACATAACCTTTACAATTATAAGATCAAAAGATATACTCTAAAATTGTTATTGATTAACATTAAAAAATATTAAAATGTATTTTTTATAAGATTTTTGTTATAAAATCTTTAATTCGGAGTCCCGTTTTATAGTCTTGTTATTTTTTACTTGTTATTAATTGATTTTCTTAATTCTTCAGTAGAGTTCTCTCAACTCTAAATAGTTCTTATACGAAGTAAACTGCTCTACAGTTAACTCTGTAACCAGCGTTACTTCTTCAGTTGTGATAACCGAAATGTTCATTAAAAAGTATATATTTTTAACAGTAATTCAATTACTAATCTGAAATAGTACTTTTTGTGTGACGTTTTCGAAAAGAAAATGGATATTATTATAAAAATTTTGATTTGGACAAGTGTGTATCCTGTTTACTAACAATCTTAGTAATTTTTCTTACTATTTTCTCTGCGGGTAGCTATAATTAAACCTACTAGAACTTAAATATGCATTAACTTCATTTACAACGCATTTTAATTTAAATTCGTTCACTAACATTTGCTTTTCATTAGATCAGATGAACGTATTCATTATATCGACAATGAATTAATTTCAGTGTAATTATAACTTTTTATTTCTACTTGTACATAAGTAAGTAAGATTCGTTTCTATTGTAACCAAAAATTATAACAAATCTTCATTTGTGTTTTCTCATCCCATAACTGACGACGTAATTACTTTCTGCCAAGTAATTGTTGCAGCCTGACTAAGAGTCGGAATTTAACGTAATTCTGGACACATATACGGAGAGAAAAGATCTAATAAAAATTACTAACATGTTAGTAAATTGGTCATATACTTTAAAAAAAAAGAAAAAATGAAAAAAATACAATATTAAGTTTGCAGAACATATCAGTTTGTCGACAATTATTGTTTGAAAGTAGACAATAGTTGTCAACCTACAGATGCGTTCTACTAACTTAAGGTAGTGTTTTTTTTTTTTTATTTATTTTTCCAAGTATACGACCAATTACTGACATATTAATAATTTTTATTAGATCTCTTCTCTTCGTATACTTACCTAAAATACCCAAACTTAATCTTATAACTATTAAATTTCAAACAAATTTAAGTCATACTATATTTTGTTCCAGATTAAGTCTATATCCTTAAGTTAAATTTAGACATAAAAGTTATAGTGTATTTTTTGAGGTCGCAGAATTGTAGGTCCGCCTTTATTTTGTATACAAACCAGACACCGATGGTTGTTTTGAGGTCAGACTCCAAAATTGTAAACGTGTAGTAACACTATAGTACGATATTGGTTCCAAAGTCACATATTAGTTTGGAGGAAAAATAAATCCATTATCTTTCAAAACTTTATTCAACATGGTTCGGTTTATTCGATTTGGATCAAACGTGCACCATTTTGTGTTCTAAATTGTTGCCATTTCAAAGGTAACTCCATCTCTCATAGAAACTCTGATTCTTTTAGCAAAAAACTCGATTAAACGCTTTATATTATTTTTCATTCATACCAGTTTCTTGTCACTAAGGAAATTTTGTAATTATGAAAAGAGATAGTGATTGCTTGATGCCAGATCCGAACTATAAACTGGATGTATCTTTCTTCTCCTAACTTCCTATTCAACCACCCGAATTTTCTAACAGGATGCATGTCGCCTGGCATTGTCTTGATGGTATACAACACCTCTTCTGTTGACCAGTTCAGGCCTTCTGGTCAATCGTGATTCAAATGGTCTAATTATCGACAGTAGAAGTCTGAATTTCGTGTTTGGGTATATTAAAACAGCTCATAGTAGAATCTATTAGTAGATAGAAGCTGCTTTCCAGTCTTTCCAGCTTTACGAAATGAACAGGAAAACCTTCCTAGGCGTTAGTCTAGGATTGGCCACCATTTCTGTCTTTCTAACTGCGATCGTTTTCGCACAGTAATGTCGCACAGTAGAAATAACCTGGAAATAACCAGGAGCATTTTCCGGAATATATGCAGACGAACTGCAATCTTGAAAGTAATTCGATAATAGTTAAGGAATATCTGGATAGCACCTGGTTGAAATGTCTGTGTAAAATTTGGACTTTGCCACAATTTAGCCTAGTATTATCGGATTATTTTCGAGATTACAGTTGGGTGTGGATATATTCTCGGAAGAACTTCTGGACCAGCTTGTTTCCAAATCATTTCCAGATAACATCCAGACATTTTTCCCAGATTGTTTCCAGACAATATCCAGACGAATTTTTTCCCCCTGTGGAATTGGTCGATTTCTTCCGTTTGGTTAGGGCTTCGTACATGGAAACTCGATTCATCATGTTTTTTGCGTCATTTCGCGCGGCACCTAAACATGGAGCTTATTTTTTGAATCCAGCTATATGCAGATGGTTTAAAACTGCTTTATGAGACATATTAATAAATATAATTGTACTGAAAGATGAAACGTTTTCAAAATGTGAACAACTTTGGTTTTGTTTTGTATTTACATCCATTCTTATGTCCTGCGGATGTAAATAAACGTGGTCGAGTAGAACTTGCAAAAAAAATTGGAAACAAAAGTAATTAAATCTGTCGAAAAGTGAAAGATTGTTTTGAAAATGTGTAGACTTAATTTCTTTATTCTTTTGAATGTAGTAGCTCTACTTTCACTGTACTATACACTGAGAAAAATAGATATTTAAAATAATTATCTGTACATGTATGTTTATTCTGATATTGTTTTAAATATGTAATGCACTAAATTTTAATATCTGTGGATAATACTTTTTTCTTTCAAATGAAAATATATACATTTTTATAAAATAAATCAAGCCATTACCAAGCCAATATATCAATATTTATTTTGATTAATTTAATGATTCTTATACTTATTTATAAAATAAGCAAAGTTTCAAAATAATTATGAACATTGAAAACAATTACTCTGACCAATTATTTTACAATTTATATAGAACTTGTCAAATAATACAAATTATTTTTGTTATAAATTTTTTTTACTATACCAAATTAGTAAATTTTTTATTAAAAATAGTTTCTCTCTCTCTCACAAACACACACAATGTTGATAGTTCCTTTTACTTTTTGTTCAATTATATTAACTATCTAATTCTACCATCCAGATAATAATCTTAACTATTCATTTTTCTCAGCATATCTTCGATTCCTTTCAGCTCAAGTTTTTTTTGTAAGAGAATTATGTTTGAATTATAAATAATTTTGCGGCGCAAAGAAAGACTGTATGCACGCGATTCAACCTCAAAACAACAAAAAAGAGCACGCTGTAAGCCAAAAAATCTTCAAAATTACCAACTTCTGTATTTGCTAAAGATATTATATAATACAATAGAAATATATATAATGCTGATTATTAATATCTACTAATATGAAAACTGTTTTAAAAAATTCTATTTCCTCGTAAACATTTTTAAATATAAAACAACTAAAATTCGAATAGAATAGATATAGAGACATCGATTAAGATTAAATATATAAAAATATTACTTTTTTGCAAACACGCGACGTAATGTTATTACAAACATTAGGCATATAAACATTTTTTCTAATTTTAATATACTTAAGAATTAATTTATGAACGATGAATTTAAATAGTCAAAAAGAATAAAATAGAATTGAATAGTCTAAAGATATAAAAGAATTAAATATAAAAAATAAATTTATCTCAAACATACACAAATCTATAACTATTAATAAACATAGACAAAACAAATTTAGACCGTAGTGATTTAATATTCAATATTTTTGAATTACTAAATAATTTTTAAATAGTATTTATATAATATTGTAACAATATTACAGGGTTATAAGGTTGATGTAACTAATTATCATATAAAAATTATAATTAATAGAAAATTAAACGAAACAAACACCGTTTACTTAATATATCAAGATTTAAAACTTGAAATTCTATAAAATTTTTTTCAAATTTTTATAAAAAAAAACTATGGAAATCAAATAAAAAAGTTCTACAAATGTTCTGTTTTACCCAAGTTAATAAATAACAAACGAACTTTGCAAGTTTATCAAAAGCAAAGAAATTATTTGTTTGTACTACAAATGTATTAAAGTAATAAAGTAATAAAATTATACCATGCTTTCTTGAAATGATAAAGCATACTTCACATTACTCGTGGACAGTTGATAATTTACATGCTAATTTCCTTTTAGTATTAAGCTTTTTTTCAATATTTTGAATGAATTTTAAACGATAAAAAAATTATACGTTTCGTGACATGCCGGAAGCATTAACATATGAACTAATTTTATTGAGGTTTTAAAATTGTATCTTTAATTTTTACTTCCTGCAGTTCATTGTAATGAACGTTTGCAGTAAAGAACCAGATATAACGACTGCGTTACACTAAGAGAAAATCTATACTAAATTACAGTACTATTAATATTATAAAACCGCGATTATTCATTTTAAACTTTGGACAATGACAGATTGTAATCCTATCTGCAACGTGAATGTTACCTTCTTAATATTTCTACGTTAATTAATATTATGTAATGAAATTGGTAAGAAGCAGTTTATTTGTTAAAACACATGGTTACGTGTAGTAAAAATTGTTACGTATAATAAGTGCCACTAAATAAAGTAAAAATTTAAATATATAATAATACATTTTAATAACATTTCGTCGAAATGTACGATATTATTTCAATTATTTTGATCGAGTAATAATTTCAATAATAACGTTCTTAAAACTTGGAATATAAAAATAAGTAAGTGACATAGTAAAATTGTTTAATTACTGTAGTATCAGGTGTACTCACGTATAATCAATAATAAACGCAAAAAAATATTTAACACAATTTGCTATTTAAATTCATCGTTCATAAATTAATTATTCAGTGTATTAAAATTAGAAGAAAAAGACATTTTATTTGCCTAATATACACAAAAACATTACGTCGCGTGCTTAAACAAAAGTTGTATCTTGATATATTTAATCTGAAATCTTATTTTTAATACAGTCCAGTCCGTATTAATAATCCAACTATATTTTATGCATCCGATCATTATAAATATAAAACGTATAGCATAAAAATATCAAAAATAACGAGATTTTAATCTTATAATGCCCGGAATTCCTTAAATCAAAATAATTTGGCAGAAAATCCATTCATTCTTAGAGGATTCTATTAATAACGAAGGGACATTTTTTAGAGTGTATGTTTTGATTAGTAGTAATATCTTGATCAGGGCATAATAGTATTAAGGAATTAAAAAGCGTTTCTTTGATGTTCGCTCATTTCAAGGGTGCATTGGTAAGCAACATTCGGATGTAACCATTGGGCCATCTGTTTCACACCTGCCAAAATGCAATGATCACTTTTGCACCTCCTACTGAATCGTTTAAGTATTATATGTTTTTTATGCCGCTTTTAAATCTTCTTTTACAATGTAGCTCTATTTTTTCATTACGTTAAGCAGTAAAGTTATTAATGAATTCTTAAACGCAAATTTATTAACATAATGATAAAGTATTTTTTGATTTATGTACGCTTGTTTGCTTTTTTACTGTTTATTTTCTGGAAAATGGAAATATAATTGTCATAGCAATATTAATTGCTATAAGTAAACTGGAATAAATATATATATAAAAAATTACTGTACTAGAACCTTAATGTATAGTCATGTATAGAATATAGAAAAAATTACCATGACAGCATAGTAAAAATTACCCCATTTTCAATGTATAATTGAAGTATATATAACGTTTGTTAGAAACACGAATGAGACATTTATGAAATACTATTTTTAAATAATATAAACGTAGCATAAAGTTTGAATATCGAGGTCTGAAATTCGTTTCAAAAGCTTGATACAAATGTATCTAATTAATTGCTATTGATTAACTCCAATATCATAAAAGATGATTAGTAACGGGATACACCTATAGATATTGATATTATAATTCTCGTTCCTCGTTTTCCATGCGGGGGGTAATAATTCCTTCCCTTATGGATCGGTGAAATAGTATCTATAATGGAGTTATAATTGAATAGTTAATATTTTTGATAAATCAACAACTAGAAGAAGGAATAATAATATTAACTATATACCTAGATAATTTTCATGGTAACCGTAAAATATTATTTCTAGTTACCCACTTTTTGGTTAAAATAAACTATAGTTTGATTATTTTTACTAGAATTATGGTTATCATGAAAATTATATGAATTTTTTCTCAGCGTAATCGAAATGTTATTGTATCGTACATTTTTCTTAATATAAATATTGATTCCGCAGTAAAAATGAAACATATATGGTACATATATGGTCCATATATGTTTTAACAATTTCATATATCGACATATGGGTTTTCCCATAATCCATATACGGCTATATATGGTGGATATATGGCAACAATTGATTTCCATATAAGAAAATTATTAAAAGCATATATGGCTAGAATATTATATCAATTATTGTCATATATCGACCATATATAGCCGTATATGGATTAAGGAAAGACATATTTGTCCATATATGATTTTTTTATTTCCTTATATGAAATTGTTAAAACATATGGACCATATATAGACCATATATAGACCATATGTGTTTCATTTTTACTAGGGTTTACCTCAAATATAGTAATTTTACTAATACAATACGTAGATACATTCCTGGATTTATTATTTTCTTAACGTGAATTTTTTTTGAAAACAGTGTCATCATTCATAAATGTGTAAACAGGTTGAAAAAATTGCAAAATAAATTAATAAGTTATGTATTGTATATCTTGATAACATGCGTTGTTAGATAGTCAGTTAACTTTCTCTTTGGTTTAGCAAAATCTCAGTATTTCTGCACATTACAATAAACAGCTCTATACATTCGTAGTAAATTGTATATTAAGGTTGAATTCAATTTTTTAAACTTCTATGAAAACTCGACAGTGACAAGCAATCATTCTTCAATTTAGATATATTACAATATCTGTAGGAAGATTTGAAATGTAAAATTAAAAGATCTAAAAAATTGTGTAAAATTAATGTTTTTTCGAAATTGTTTAATTAAAATAGATTCAGGAATTGTAAACTGCTCGGTAATTACTTTACAAGATCGAGTGAATGCATTATGTAGATCGTGATGTGTAAACAGAGAAACTCCGAGATTATCATTAAATCAGAAGATCTTCAGCAATTAAAATCTGCAGTCAAAAAATAATTCTCGCAATTTGTTACGGACATTGCCTATACCTTGACAATAAATATTCAAGTTTGTTAATTTTTGTATTATTATGACAGACGATAATTACATTTACGTGCAAAGAATGATTACGTTTTATTTTTAATCTAAAATATTGTTACTTGATAAAAAAAAATATACTCTTATATTTAAGGCCTTAATATACTTAGGGCAAACCCGATTAAATGTCTACTTGGGTCAGCACGTTGACAACTGTGCACGGAGAGAGAAGATTAATAAAAAATTTACTGACATTCTTAGTAAACTGGTTATATATTGGCAAAACTTGAAAAATTACTATCTTAAGTTAGTAAAACATATCAATTTGTTGACAATGATTCTTAGAAAGCTGACACTTTTTACTAACTTATGATAGTAATTTTTCAGTTCTTGCAAGTATATGCCCGCGTGGAAAAAACATTGTGGCAGAGTCTATGGCAGCACTGTGGCTAAGACTGTGGCATGCGGGAGCCCACAGTCTTGGCCACAATAAGCCACACATGTTGCCGCAATGGATCGACTGTGGGACGCGGCCAGGAGCCACAGTCGAGCCATAGTGGCTGACAAAGCATTTCTATATTAAAAAAAAATTACTTTATACTCACCTTGATTTGAACTCCCGATCTACAGTTTATAAGTCACATGTCTTACCACTCGGCCATTCACGACCTCTGTTGACCAGTATTAAGGTTCTCAAAGACACTCGT
>JABFPN010001864.1:0-25752 GCA_022817305.1 Leptoteleia sp. ZL-2020 | reverse complement strand
AATTCTGGGGTATTGAACCTATATGTACTCTGTAGGTGTAACTGTAATAATTTATGGAAAAACTAAGTATATGTAATGCATACAGTTCTATAAACATAGAATACTATACAATGTGTATAGAAAAAATTCCCAAATATTATAAGTGATACGCATACAAAGAACGTATAGGTTCAGTATTCCAGGATTTATTGCTAAATATGCTATTTATTTTTCTCGGTGTAGTATATTTTATCTGCTTTTTATTTTAAACGATTCAAAATCAGATATTCAAAATAATCGCATTGAAATAAAAAAAAAAAAAGAACCTCAACAATGTACTATGAAAATTGCCTTATATATATTGTTTTGTACCAGAAAACACAATGTTTGTATACAAACAGTAAAATATAATCGACGATCTTCATCGACTGGCAATGAAAGCTTGTAAAAAATAATGAATTCAAACACAAGTTGTTTCTTTTCTAAAAAGTTTTCTTATATAATATAATAAAAGTATTCGTAATTGACGCAAAACGATGGAAATTGCGTAGTAAAGTTTCTTCAAATAATGATAATCTACTCACTTATCAAAAGTTCCTCAAAAGCCGCTCCTTTTTCTTTTGAGTAAGGTTATTGACTCAAGAAACAACATTCTTGTGGAAAATAATTCCCTATTTATCTTAAAATCTAAATTTATCTGCCAAGTTTTCCCCTAGTGTTACAAGATCAAATCCAAGGCACCCTTAATTAAACCAAATTTCTAATTGTCGTGGAGATTGATAAATCATTACGAAAATATGTTAATAAATCTAAAATCTTAGGGCCGAATAATCTTAGGATTAGTCTTAATCTTAGGACTAAGCATACTCTTTGCTTTTTAATTTTTATTAAAAAGTATTATAACAAATGTTCATCTTCATACGAACCCCTAAAAATCAAACTGGTGGAACCAACATTATTGTTGTTTTGAAATATTTAACGATTTATTCGTATTGTTATAAGGAATTCGAGTACCAAAGATAAACTTGTATACTACCTGCACGGTTGCCATATGAATTAGAAGTTACATCGTTTGTGCCGTTAAGAGAATACCACTTGCTAAACATGATACTGACCGTAACCAACAAAAAGCAAAAAGTCGGGTTACACCGCTCGTGCTTTAAAGGGCTCCTGTAAATTTTCATTCAACATTCCCTTATCCCGCCAAACACTCTCGTCCTGCTCTTTTAGGTTGCATTCCTTCGGGACGTAAAAATGTAAAAAATTTACTAATCAGTAGTTTTCGATTGTTCCAATAGAGACTTGTATATAAACACTGATACACAATTATATCAAAATACATTATCCATTATATTTGTTGGTGGAAATGTAAAACCAACGTTAAATTGATAAAATGTTGAATTTTGGTTAGAAAAAGCGAATACGAGTAATTTGGAGCTTGATGTCGAATGAGAAATTGTCGTGGATGGTAAGGGATCGATGGCTCAATTAATTCTACTTTTGAGAAGGATGTTGGACGAAGAGATGTACAATTTATCGGACATCTATGTAGTCATGTCACGTGAGACCTAATTCAACGGGCGCTACACGGAAATTTTCCGGTGAAATTAATAGCAACCGAATGTGCCACTTTGGATTATGAAGGATACGCTGTAGCGTCGCTCTGCGTGATAGATGAGACGCGGCGACGAATTCGCCGGGGCCTTGAAAATCGAACGTAAAAAGCGAAGCGCTCCGCGAATAAAACGTTAATCAGCGCGGCGCAACGCAACTCATAATGCAGATTGATTACGACTTAATTGCTGAGAAAATGTATCGCTTCGAGATTACGGTTTTCAATTTGTTCCGGGCGTCGCGTAAGAATTTCCATTAATTTTCCGCGCTTCGAGACAAAAAGATCGAGCGTTTCCCGCGCAATCATATATCACCGCGCATTCATCAACGCGGCTGTTACGTACGTTACATATTTTATGGCATATTTCAAATTTACACTCGGCGCAATTAAAGTTCATAAATAACCGTTCAGTCATGCACGTAGTTACTTCGAATTATATATTCTTGTCTCAAGTTCCGGCAAAGTTCAAGCCAAATTATGTAGCGTTAACCTGTTGAAGTATATTATTAGTTATGGAAATATTGATAATTATTCAAAACACCCGAAGACTCATTTTAATTTTAAATTAAAACTTTTCATTGAGGCAGCGTGTTATTAAACATTTACAATAATTACATTTAAAATCTCACCTCACATTGATGGGCTTTGATGAAATGAGATGAAACCGGTGATCCGGATAGACTCGTCGCCAAAATAATATTCATCCAAATTAATAGTACAATATTTTTCAATTAATAAAAGTCGTGACTAATAATATTTTTTATTGGAATTCTATTTTTTTTTATTAGGTAATTTAGTAATTGAATCGATTGGTTGTTTAATTAATAATTCGATTAATTAATTAATTGTTCCGTTCATGTGTAAAATTTATTTTTATTTTAGTGGTTATAATCATACGCACGTTTTAACTCCAACAAATGAACATTTATCTTTTCTTAATTAAACTCAACAATTCTTTCGATATTATGAATCCAAACTATAATATAATGGAACATTTTTACGCCAATATTATTACAATGTAAAATAACTCTGTAGATGAACTTAAAAACTATTTTTAATTTTATCACTATTTCAAATATTTTATCTTTATCAGTATTTTTCAAAAAATGTTTAATGTACGGTTCCGAGAAAAATTCTAATCCGACAGCAATATTTAAAGCATCCTTATACCTGTAAAGAGGAATCAATGAAATTCAATTTGACAACTGACATTTTGTTTTCTTCTTTCTTCTAGTTCAGTCATACATCTTCATTTATATCCATTGTATTGACTCTTCAAGAGAGATAGTACAATCTTTCCGTTTCAATACTTTTTACTAAACTCACCTGAAACAAAACAGAAGTTCATTTCATTTCTATTTCATAAACATTAATTTGTATTTAAAGAGTAATTTGTATAAAAGAGAACAAGCTTTTATTATAATTAAATACAATCCCCCAAAAATTCATATTAACATTTTAATTTCAAACATATTTGGATATAAATAATCGTTAAATTAAGCAGCATTATATACTTTAAAATCATATAAGATTAACGAATGTTTAGTTCTGCTGAAATATCGTAATAAATATTGAACGCGTTTCTCGGCTCACGTCACCTTCAAATCCTGGCAAATTTTTAACACGTTGATTAACACTGTCGCACAATTTTTTTCCCCCATTCCGTCTACGTAATCCTATTTAATTCTTCTTTATCAAGCTTCATTCCCTCGCGAATTCATCGTAATCTACAACCCTATTTCCACTGCAAACCTCGCGACGAAAATTCCCTCGTAATAAATAGTACAATACGTGATGTTCATTCCAAAGCTCAAATTCAGCGACCAACTGCCTAAAGTTACCAAATCCCTTGGCTCAAGAGCGCAACAAATCTGGCGGAGGTATAAAAAATTATGTGTAGATTATATGTAGATCGTGCGTGGGGATTATTCGCAGAGATTATGTGTAAAAGTTGGCCCGGTGGTACACACTTAAATATAAATACGTGCAATCCTGGAAGGGACGAAAATATTTTGACATAAATATGTCTTCCTGCAATTTTCTTATATTAACATTATACTGCAAATAAAAAATGTCTTACTCAGAATAACTATCATCCTTTAAATTAACTCCGCTGGTGAAAAAAATAAAGCAATTTTCCTCGCAAAGTTAAAATTACATAGAAAAAAAAAAATAATCTTCATTTTAGAAGAAAAAAAATAATAATTCTAAAAACATTCCCCTCTGATAGTTCGACAACTCTTTGAAATTCAATTCCATAAAATCAAATGCACAATAAATACGTATCAATCCAATGATACAAAGCCCTATCTACTATCTTCCAAGTGAGATTCGGAAACGGTGCGTTAAAATGTGACCGCGAAAATTTTTTTATCCAATTTATCGGATGGTTCGGAAGTCTCAGTATCAATTGAATAGGGTCTTATTCTTCAATAAATCAGTCTCGCATCGCGAAGATGTTAGTCGCGTCCAGGGAACTATTTTCGTGAGCAGCGGTTAAACGTTAAGCGATAGGTAAGCGGGAAGCGAGAAGAAGCACTCGTACGAGCGATCTGGTGGAGTCGCGCGAGCTTCGTGAAAGTTGCAAAGCCCTTCTTCGACCGTCTTGCACAATCTTCAATTCGCGCCATCGAGTGTTCTGCTTATCGGCAAATCCTGCGGAGTACTTGTTGCACGAATGGTTCGCGTGTGTGCGTGAACGTGCGCGAGTAGGCATAAAACGTTCGTCGAAGTGTTGCGCGCGCGCGCACCCTCTTGTTGTCAGAAACGGCCCTGTCATGCTCGCTCGCATCTGCTTATCTAACGCAAACTCTCAATCACCTGGGATATGCTAATTATACGGTTACGTGTGAGTCAACAACGCATTGTTACCGTTTGTTTGCGTTTGATTATGAACACGTGCTCCGATGGATGTTTGTTTATTTGGGCATAAAGAACGGACACGGTTCCGGTCATGACTGAGTGAGACCTCCGAATATCGATGGTTGATGTCGAAGATAAATAAGCAGTCAACGCAGTAGATTTTCGATTTACAAATGGAGAAGTAATGAGTGTAATATTAAATATTTGAAATCGTGTAATAGTAAACTTTGATATTGTGCTGAGAAAAATTTAATTGGAAAAATTAATATAAATTAATCCAAACGAAAATTATTTTCTGGACTTATACACGGAGAGAAAAGATTTATAAAATTTACTGACATTCTTAGTAAACTGGTTATATATTGGCAAAACTTGAAAAATTACTATCTTAAGTTAGTAAAACGTATCAATTTGTTGGAAATGATTCTTAGAAAGCTGACACTTCTTACTAACTTAGGATAGTAATTTTTCAGTTCTTGCAAGTATATGACCAGTTTACCAACAATGTCAGTAATTTTTATTAATCTTTTCTCTCCGTGTAATACACGTTTTCTTGTTATTTCTTGTTAATTAAAAGTGGTACAAGAAAGTAGGGAACATTCGGATGTTATAAGAATGTTTGATATTCTGTTAAGTTATATATGTCATACACTGAGAAAAAAAATATGTTAAATTTTCGTATATAAATAGGAAACTGAAACTATATGTAGTGTATAAGAAATTTTCAAATTAAATATATGAAAACTTAGCACATATATTACACTACTTTATATAATTATGTTTCCTTTTCGCATACTTAATGCTAAGCTTTCATAAATTTTATTTGAAATTTTCTTATACTTTCCGTATAGTCTCAGTTTCCTAACTATATACGAAAAATTAATATATTCTTTTTCTCAGTGTATATATATATTAAGAAAAAACATATTTCTCTCCATGTGGTCCCAACTTATTCAACAAGTTAAAATTTTTTAGTCGGCTAAACTAAGGAAATTAGCGAAGCTACTTCGGAGCACCCCGTATACGAGGCGTTCGCAAAGTTTGATACGACCGATAATTTACGACCCGATTGATATGTCAAAGTTAAAATAAGTCATCTGTTATCGCTGAGCCTTTCCCGTTTATCGCTTAGAAAAGACCGTAATTAAATGAGACGAGACTTCGCGAAGAATCGAAGTTTAGGTCGGGAACTTTTCCCGAGAAAAACATTCGGCCTCCCTATCTTAATTGGCAATCGTTTACTCGTATAATAATAAATGCAAAATTTATAATATAAACTTCGAGAAATGCGACGTAAAATCGATTAGTCAATCGAACTCGATGCGCTTCGTTTAAACGTTTCATAAGCGATTTTTATTTGGACCGATTGAACGATTCATTTGTTTGTTTCGCTTTTTTTCACTCGGTCCCCAAAATGACAGGTTTCGTACGTGGCCCAAGACAAAATTGCAAGTTTACAGATTGAGGGATCAATAAAAATATCATGCTAACAAAGATAAAAGTATGTTGGCAAGTTGACTGAAAAAATTTGACTCGAAAATCACTCGTAGACACATTTCCACAAATTATTGATATGATGTGAGAGGAGTAAGGTAACCAATAATATTCAGGTGAATTATATTTAGTTTGAAATTGTAATTGAGTTAAAAATTTGTATTTAGGTCTGAATTGGAACTGAACGAAAAAAAAATTAGTAAAAAATGTCTAACGGTATTGCAAATGATAAGCAGAATTTGAATGACAAAAATTCAACATTCGAAAGGAAAAAATCAATATCTTTAACCAGAGTCGAAAAACCAGGAATAAACTCAAATAATCGAAATTCGTATGACTCTTTGGATGGAAGAACAATATATAGTGTTTATGGGAAGGCTGAAGATGGTAACGGTGAACAAAATCAAAAAAGAAAATCTATAACTTCGCAAAAAAGCAAGAATGATACTGAGTCATTGGGCGAAAAAAGGAAATCTGCTTCGCAAATATTAAATGACAACTATGACTCCTCTGACAACAAGGATTTGCAAACATTGAGAAATTACTACGAAAGAAAAATATCTGTAAATTCCCAAAAATCTAATAATCATAATCCTGAAGAAAATAGAAAAACATCTATGTCTTCCCAGAAATCATACAATAATAATTTTGATGAAAAAAGAAAATCTGTCTTCTCCCAATCACCTGATGAAAGACAAACATCTACATCTTCTCAAAAGTCTCATACTGAATATAATTCAGATCCCTCTGAAAGGTCCCTCTCTCAACAAGGAGTTTCTGATGCAACAAATCTGGAAGCAATCCTGGAAACCCCAAAATTTTCAATGTCGAATATCACAGTGTCAGAGAAATCTTTATTAAACGAAGATACAATTTCAGGCACCAATGCCGTAGAAAATAAGGAAACAACGACAACTAACACTGACTTGAGAAACCATTGCATGTGTCCACAGTACACGGTATGTGATTGGTCAATGAATTTGGAGCTCAGGTATGACATGTTGAGGAAAAGGGAAGCCGAGTTTCTTCAGTTTCAATTATCCTCAGATAATCAGTACCTGAAAAACTCTGTACCTTCGAATGAAAAAATAGTAGAAGTTGAAGATCCCAAACCCTCGTCCTATATTCAATCTCCAAAGAAAATTTTCATTGAAAAAGACAGAAAAAGCAGCATCTCTTTACCTGCTAGCCTGGGAACTGTTAAAACCAATTCTTTAGTTGAGGAATCAAAATTGCAAAAAGAAAAAGCACCTTATTTACCTGCAATAAGTGATAATAAAACGGTTGAACCAAAAGTGCCGAAACCATCTGTTGACCCCAAGGTATCAAGGGATGAAAAAATTAAATTGGCGCAGAAAAAAAAGCAGAGCTCTTTTTTCCAGTCAATTAAAAGGATGTTTACCTTTACACCCAAGAGTGGGAAAAAGAATGAAGCTGGTTCCTGTAAACTGAAAGAAGTTTCTGCTCCCAAAAGGAGGAAGACCTGCCAGAAAGAATGCGCTGGGATGCAGAGGGTGAGAATGAAGGAACATCTTAAGGAACATAAGAAGTGTGATAAAGTCATGGTGGTCAGGCAACTGATGGTACCAATTTTGATAACTGAAGAAATTGAGTCTGAAGTGGAGGAGGAAGCGAAACCCAAAGTTGATGTTAAAGCAATGGCAAAGGAAGAAACTGAAAGCGTACGATTAGGTGACTTTGCAGATTTCGATCAGAATGTTAGTTTCTAATAAAAATTCTTAATTTTGGTTTTAACGTCATTCTGATTCACTTAGTATTATAACTAAATTAATAGTGTGAATTTACGTGGTGAAAAAATTTGAAAAGAATCAGACATTTGTTTCAAATAGTTTTGAATAGTTTTGCAAAATTTAAGCTCTGTCATTATTTTGTATGTTGAGTGTAAATCTTTAATTTAATGTTACTGCTAAAATGTAAAGAAAATAATTGTGGCATTCAGATAAAGTAGAACCACAAGATGAGGAGATTGATATCGAGATGGAGAACAAGGAAACCGTGACTGAAGAGGTGTACCACGTGGATGCGGACACCGAGATTGATGAGATGATGTACGATAAGAAGGATAAACATACTTCAACAGTTGCAATAATTTCAAAAGACGTGCAAACTGTGACAGAAATGGGTCAATCTTTAGAAGTCAGTGAGAATCAAAAAAATAAAGATCACGTTATAGATAAATTTTTGCATTACAGTCCGCCTCCAGAAAACAACCACAGAATTATATGCCAAGCAAAAGCTTCTTTGAGGTATAGAGAGAAACATTTTGTAAATTGAATTATATTTTTTGCATTCTATACGGAACTAGTATGGAATTTTAGCAAACCTTGATTTGAAATTCATTTTCAATATTTTAGAATTTTTTCAATATATGTGTATGTATATATATTTCAAATTTATGTTCAAGATTTTCACAAAAGCATGCAACAAGAAGATTTATTTGTCGCTGTAAAAAGGAAGCAATGAATTATTCAAATCAATACAATTTAATTAAATCTAAACCAATGGAGATATGTTACAATTCTGACAAGTGTTTAATTGACAATGAATTATCATCAAATTTGATAATGGTATAGTAAACAATTTTATTAATATTAACTTACTCTTAAAATATTGAATTATATCTAACAATATCATGTTAACTAACAATAAGTTTCAACTAAATTCATTTCTCTTTTCAACAGAGTGGTGTCATAAAAAAAACCAAACGTTCAAATCTGAATCACCACTTCAAAATTCAGGATCATTGTTCGCATTGTCCTTGTGATCCATTAAGCAGTCCACATCTTGAAACAATCTATCACAAGCAATCCCCCAAGAACCTCTCCAAATTATATTCGGCAAACGAGGAAGGAAAAGCAGATGGCAAGAAGGATAAAAAACGAAAAGATGCCCCGCCAATGATATGCATCTATTGTGACCAAACCAGAGAAATTTGCACCTGCGAAAGGGAGGTACAGGTGTCCCTGAAAGGCGAGGATTACGATTCGTTTGGTAGTCTCAAGGACAGTTTAGAATGCGAAAAGAATTTCCTTTTCTCTGACGTATTGTCTGAATTGAACAAGAAAATTAAGGGATACAAAGGGTGCCAAAATTGTGGTACTCCATTTTGCCAATGCCAATTAATAGGAGATGACGAAGTCAAGTAATAAAAAAAGTGGATTATGAATTTGGAATTTTCACAAATTTAACAATAGTAAAAAGTGGAACATTAATTTCAGATACGATGAAGTAAAGAAGAGACACCTGATGAGACCAACTGCTAAATGTTACTATTGCAAAACCTTGCCCTGTGAGTAAGTGTTAACTATGTCCTGCACTTTTAGTGCATGCTTAATAAATAATTTCTAAACTAATGAACAATCAAATTATTTATCATAATTGTTGATTAATAATCATAAAAACTTTATAGGTGCTCGACATCAGTAAACATTTTTAAAACGTAATAAAAGGTGATTTGCAAATTGAAATGTAAAAAAATGATCAGATTCGTTTTCCTGTTGGAAGTAAACATTTGTTTTCTTGTGTGCATGTATGTATATTACTTAATTATTATGTATAATATATCTAATCAGGATGTATATCATAATCGTGAAAAAATTAATAATAACTCTGCCATAAACAACTTTGATGACTGTAATATTGTCAATTCACGAATAAGAGTGAAAATTCTAAACGTTTTTTTTTTCTGAATTAAGATAAAGAGTGTGAATAAAATTGTTTTCAGCTTCTTAAATGATGTCATTATTAAGTATTATTTTGTTATTCTGGTCACAGACAAAGAAAGTTGGAGTAGAAATTAATTTTATTTTAATATACAATATGAAAACGTCAAATGAATTTTAATTAATTAAACAAAGTATTTTAACTTTATTATTGTATCCGTTTTATAATTAAATATTACAATGTTTAATTTTTTATTTATTTCTAATTTTAGAGAATAAAAATAAATACGTGCTTTTGTTAACATATTCATTACTCTTGAATATTTCAATTTAAAACCAGTTATAAACTTATAAGGAACCTGTAAACAGTGAAAAATTGGTACAAGTTGAATTTCTTTTAAAGGTCAGTACTAAAATTTCTTTTTTTAATTTTTTTACACAAATAGTTTACGTCTCTCTATATAAAGAAGAGAAAAGCTAAACAATGGATATCTTAGAAAGGAATACAAATGTTTATATAACGTTTGTATAAAGTTGATGAAACTTTTGAACCAACAAACTATTAATATTGTGCAAATAAGCACTTTATGATTTTACCGGTTTATAACATTGAATTTCGACACTATTTTCCAGTAATCAAAGATAGATTAAAGCAAATTGAAAGGAAATCTTGGTAATTCATATGAAAAATGTAAAGCCATGAAATATATTATATTATGCAACGAGTGCGGAAAATTAACGGTTGGCAAACGAGTGAGAAGTTTACAGGCAATAAATTTGGCCAAGGAATCAAAATTTTAGATATAGAGTAAACTTTGATTAAAATTCTTTTTAATTTTCTTTTAACTTCACACGATGATTTCTTTAAATGAAAATTAATTGCAATTATAATTTTATATAAATATTAGAAAAAAGTGTGATTAATGAATAGAATCCGTTACCTTTCAATTACCATTCGCGTCACTTATCACATTAAGCCACGCCCCCTCTCACATTGGTACTAGAATTTCACGAAGACCAATGTTTCTCCAAGATGCAGCTTAGACTGGTGGTAAAACACCTGATTAGTAACTCTAAGCTAACGAGTTCTATTCCTACACAACGAACATTTTTTTTTTCTAATATTTTTTACCAGAAAAGTATTTCATAAACATATTACATTTACTCTATCTCATATTGGCAACTATTAATAATTTCCTTTCGTCTAAAGTATAACTTTCTCAATATACCACTTAATTATTTGTTTAATTTTAAATTTAAAAATGAATCATAAATAATAAGTGAGTAAGAAAAGGAAAAAAAAAGCCAACGACGGAATAAACAATGAAAGAAATTTAGTCCGCGTCCTATGTCAATACTGAAACTTCTCCTCGACCCCTTGGAATTGGAACCGAAGCACGTTAAAAGGAGTAGGGGGATATCTCTTGTCGAGATACTGAGATACTAGTCGTGGCCACTTGTCGCCTCCAAGCTCACTGCAGACGACGACCGGGAGAACTCGACGCGTGTCTCGTGCTCTACTCCTTCTTCGCTTCCTTTTATCGGTTCACTTGGAAAGAAACGCCGCGTGCCAAGGTTTACAAACAACTCCGCGACTGATCTCGCAAATATTTAGTGCCCCTCGCACTCGCACAGCTATTTCCAACAAAAGCAAGTGTCCTTAATTTGGATTTAACATTCCAGGTATCTTAAGTTTTTAATTCTCATTTACAGTACCTGAAAAAAAAAAGAGATTACTGTAAGGAAACTTGATTTAAATTTTTTTTTTTTACTGTGAAGAACATTATATCGAGTTTTGTATCTAGTTTAAATTTAAAGTGATTGAAGAAAGAATGTTGCAATTTAAAATGTGTAAAATCTTGATAATTTACAAATTGTTAAAAGAAGCAGAATTTTCTCTGAAGGAAATATTTGAATTCAAAGGGATTAAGAGGTACAGAATTCAGATTTTAATCTGGATTTCGTTTGGTAATCCCATGAATTTCAATTATTATCTGGACAAGTTTGAACTTCATCCTTAAAAATTATATTCTGAAGTTAAATACAATTTATAATTACCAAAGAACTTAAGTAAATAATAATGTTGCAAAAGAAATCAACAATACAAATATTTTGACGTCCAATGTACGAGCAGAACTGAAAGCAATGTCACGTGACGTCAGGATTCAAAAGTACTTTCCAGAGTCATTCAATTCCAATGTCTAACTTAATTCCAATTGATTCCATTTAATTAGAAAAGTTTTGGCAGAGTTATTTTAAATGTTTATAGTATTTAATTACATCAACATGAGTGTTATGTTTTCAATGTCCATAATTTTTAAAAAGTACGTTTTAGATTGATTTGTAATTTATAATTTTTAGTGTAACTCCTTTGCAGTAGGATGGTGGACATTTGTAATCACAACACGACGCAGATCATCAATCGGAATTGTCCAGAAAAAATGCACATGAACTTGCAACAACTTGTTGATGAATTGCACAAGGCGTTTGAAACAGACAAAGTTGATATAGATCACATTAAGAATCTAATGAAATGTTATAAAAGTAATCCCCAGGAATGGAGAAAATATGCTAAATTTGATAGATATAGGTGAGTTCTATTTCATATTAAATCTGATATTAATGAAATGAAAAAGGATGTAATATACAAAAAATTCTTATAATTAAACTCCCCAATTTATTAAATACATTGTAGGTAATATAAAATGAGATCATGATTATTTTGTTCAGTCTTTTGAACTCAGTATTACAGTCAAAAGTTGATTAACATTTTAACAAGCATACTTTTATATCAGAAAATAATTGTAACTTATTAAGACAAAGTTTCCAGAATAATATAATCAATTATTTAATTATTCAACGAGGCAATTTTTATCTTAGAACCAAACAAACCTTAATCACAATTGACCGTGGTCTAATTTGAAATAAAATCTGTTCAATTCCAAACAAATAATTGAATGAAACGAGTTTATTATTTGCCGTTGGAAAATCAGATAATCGGCAGTGGTAGGTTTAGAAAAATACATATTGTAACGTCAAATAATTTCGCAACCACTGACGTCTCGTTCTCCAATGTAAATATAGGAAGAATACTATTAAATCCTAATCTCTTTGTTGCAATTTTGATTCACATTTGCATGCCTCGAAGAATCTTATCATTATCTTAAATTAAGACTTCAATTTATAAATAATAATTTTAACAAATAAAAGCAAATAACAAATAAAACCAACAACAATTGCAAGCAAAATTAAAAACTATAAAAAATATCTGCCTATATATAATGGTATAAAACTATATATAAAATATTTACCCTAGTAAAAATAAAACATATATGGTACAGACAAAACTATAAAAATTAAGTGAAATAAAGAAGAAAAAAATATGGGGCCTGTTAAAAGAAACAGCGGAATTGCGAAATTAATCGGTTCCGTGCCGCGGAGGGATATGTCAAGGAAAAGCGCGAGGATTCGGTATTGGAAAAGTGTATGGAAATGGAAAAGATCGTGGCAGGTCGAGCGAACAAGCGGATGATTCGCGTTTCAAGGCAGGTGAATGGCACGCGCGTATATTCCCCCTTTCTCTAAATTGAAGCTCCACGGGTTTCGAGGAAACTGCGAAACCAGTGAAACTCGGTGGGAAAAAAAAAAGTTTTCATTGGCTGGACGTGGAATATTAATTGGCACCGTAAAAACAATGCTTTAAAATTTATGGCAAAAAAAAATATTATAAAACATTATATTAGAAAGTTTGCAATTATTGAGAATCTTCAACAAAAATTTCGTGTCACTATAATGAGCTGCTTTTTGTTTTGAAATATTATAATCCGATTAGTGCAATAAGTAAATCTAGTTCCAAAAGCCAAAAGTTGAAATTTTTTAAATTATTTTTTTTTATTAGCTTCCTTGTTTAGTCTTCAACAATAAATAAATCTTTAGATTAAATTACGTACTATTAGATCACATTGTAGTTAATACTAAAGTTTATTAAAATTTTGCTGACAACTTTTGGTTGTCAGGACTCGTTTTGATTTCTTTATATCCCGGAAAGTAAAGTTTGAATATCGATTACATGATTGCTAATATACTGTAATAAGTGAAAGTACATATCTGTAATAAAATTAAGAACTGTCATTTTACAAATGCATTTCAAAACAAATTCTAAAAGTCATACAAATACTCTGAGGTGCAAGTTAAATTAGAAATTGTTATGCTGTATTTAAAAGTGGGTGAAGAGTTTGTTTACATGTCATATTTACTATATTATATATAATAAAAGAGATTATGAGAATTGTAAAAGTTTGTACAGTTTATTATAATAGAAATTATATACCTTTTAACTTCTTTTATAATACACAACAAATAGGACATGTAAACAAACTTTGTCTCCACTTTTTGGTAATCACAATTTTTAACCTAACCTAACCTTTCTCTCAACAAATAAGTTAAAATAAAAAGAAATTATAATAATTGGGTGATTTTCAACAAAGATAAACATAAATAACTTCACAAATTGAACGAACAGTAGTTTATGTACTAAAACGAGAACACGAGACAAATTTTACGGCACTTTTTAATTAATAAACGATCAATAACAATGAAACAAAAGAAAAACGTTTATCCGCTGACTTGTCGCGACCGAACTGTTTCCTGTTGGGAAACCTTGATTTCAGTTTCTCGACTAAATTATAAGTTTGTCGAGCCATATACATTCTTTTGGCCAATTTTGATTGCACCATATAGCGTTTTATGACATTAATTACTTATACTTGAACTTTTACGATACCGAACAGTAAAAGGAAAAACGCGCGTTATGAACCGGTCGCTTTTGTTTTATAGCGAATGATTAATGATGAATGTTAATTAATGGAAAAAGAGCGCGAGATACAGTGTAACCCTTTTGATAATTGTTTCTTGGAAAAGCGTTAATTGTCTCAACTATTTAATGTACATATGTCAAGCATTTTCATTGTTGTTATTGAATATTTATTTATAGTAAACATTGTGATTTATAATATATGCTTTTTATACCATAAATATCTTATCATGGCCAGTACAACTTGCCCAGTAAAAATGAAACAAATGGTCCATACATGTTTTAATAATTTCATACAACCCAGTAAATGAGAAATTATTAAAAATTATTCAAATGCACAAACGTGTATTAAAACTTTTTAATCAGTGTCATATTTCTAAAATTCTTAATAATTTATTTTAAAATTTTTTTAAAATATATCATATTTCTAAAATGTTCTATAAATTTCAATATGTTTCAATAAAGGTTTGTACATTTGAATAATTTTTAATAATTTCTCATTTACTGGGAAGGAAATAAAAAATTCATTTATGGCCATATATGGTTGATATATAGTAATAATTAATTTCTTAATTATAGATTTTTGTAAGCTGAGTCATTGGAATAAATATCCTTTTAAACGACATATAATTTTTGGTCAAATTTTACTGTGTTCAGGTTTTTTAAAGCAAAGTTTTGTGTTGTTACAAATAATTAAAAATTAGCACAACCAAACTTAGAATTTAATTAACAAAGACATTAGCAAGAGAAAAAAAAGTAATAATAATAACTGCTTCCAGGTATACAAGAAACTTGGTCGACGAAGGAAATGGAAAATTTAATTTGATGATTTTATGTTGGGGAGAAGGTCATGGTTCAGCAATACACGATCATGCCAATGCTCATTGTGTCATGAAAATACTTCAGGGAGAACTTTGCGAGGTACTTATCAATAATTAATTTCATTTCATTCAATTCTATCAATAATTAAGTTAAATTGAATTAGATATATTATTGGAACTAATAGCCACTGGTTAAATCAACCAAACAATTAAATTTTTAGCAACTAAAATTGATTCAGTTAAAATTTAGCAATAATAACTGATCATTTTTTTTATGTATTTATTATTGTTTATCAGAAGAAAGTAGCACACTTGGAAACTAATCAGATATTTGCTTTATCAATGAATTTACTTATTATTCATTTCTTTTAGACAAAATATAAATGGCCAAAGTCGAGCCAAAATTTGACGGATGTCAAACAAAACGAGGAACTTGAAGAAATATCAAAAGTGACCATTGGATTAAATGACATAACATACATAAATGGTAATTATCCATAATATCCATTATACATCTACAAGTGAAAGTAATTTATTAATTTGTAAACAAAAATACTTTCACCTAATTTTAAAACAACTATTTTAAAGTGTTATTACAAAAATATTACAAAAATATCATAAGAATGTTAATTTTATTTGAACAAAAATGTTATAACAATTTTCTTACATTTATATTTGTTACGTATTATCACATATTAATTATATATTATTAACAAAAATAAACTTTACATGCAGTAAACTAGCAGTTCGTGCTACTTTGATGTCTGAATGTTACTATTAACGTCAGAGTCAGTTAATATTAGGAAACAATTTTGAAATAATAATAATAATGAAAAATAACTATTTTAGATAGCATAGGATTACACCGTGTAGAAAATCCAAGCACTGCAAATCCAGCAGTCTCGTTACATTTGTATTGTCCACCATTTTCAAAATGTTCAGTTTTCAACAAACAAACAGGTCAAAGGTCGTTATGTGCTGTGACATTCTGGTCAAAATATGGTGACCCACGTAATCGGGTAAGAGGAATATAATGGTCACAAAAATATTTAATTCTCTACAAAATTGTTACATTTTTGATATATTATCTATTAGTTGAAAGTATTAAATCTATTTTATGAATGACTTTAGTAATTCAAGGTTTGATTTTCAACTTAAATTCTTGATTATACTTTAAGATACATTCTGTCTTGCTCCAAAAGTTTCTGTCTTCTCAAATTTTTATATTTACGAAATCTCACTTTGATAATCATTTTACATATCATCAATTGGTATAATATTTGTTAAAAGACACTTTTCAAGAAGAATGAACAATTTCATTTTTTCAATCATAGAACATAATCGCGGTTATAACAGCATTATTATCTTGTTATTATTCTTTGCAGGAAATCCAAGACACGAGAACACCAGAAGATAATTAAAATTTTCGTTAAAAAATAATTTGGATGAAATTTGACAAAGCTGAACTTTTGATGGTTAGCCTATTGAACAAAAAAAGTATGCTACAATCAAACTAAATCCACCTGAATATAAAAGTATATATTTTTATAATCCAACTGTATTTATTTTAAAAGTCTGGGCGAAACTTAACGTGCGATTCGACGTTCTTTACCAGTTTTGTGTTAGATAAAGACGAATTACATTAAATTATATTTTTGTCAAACTACTCTTAACAAGCTCACGCCTTTATCTGACATAAAATGAAAGAAGTGCAATATGATACGATTGATATTACATTTATTATATTAATTGTATTATATGATACTGATTTTACTATAATAACATATGAAAAAGAAACATATTGGAAAGAGTGATTAATTTGTTCAACGATTATATCACTGTGTTTATCCTGAAGCCATTAAACTCGTTAATGGAAGGTCATTTCGCGTGCATCAATCAGAAAAAATATCGTCAATGAGATGTAGTAGTAATTGTAAAAATGCGTGCAAAGTGGACGATAACCCGAGTTTTCCACAAGATACAATGCAAAGTGTTTAGGAACGAGTTTTTTTCATTCCGAAAAGAATTACTTACTCGTGTGAAATTTCTGTAATATATCATATTGTTCGTTTTATTCGTAAAAATAAAGTTTATTGTATAAGTTAATCGGACAAATTTCAAACACTTGTCCACGTATGATTATTATATTATATAATGCCTGGTAAAAATAGTTTTGATGTTAAAAGGTCTGAAACACCTTTGAAAATTTGTGTAAAAAAGTCAAGAAAAGACTTAATTTTAGCAGTTTTTCAGTTTCTATTTTTAAACATGATAAAAGTACATCTGAAAATAGCTGATAAATATTGTAAGCAAATTTAAATTAATCCCTTTTTTCTATCTAATATTTACAGCATATTTTGGCAAATTTTTCACCATTTTTCAGTACATGTTGGTAATTTTTAACATTTATTTTAGATATAATTAAATTTTTTTGGCAATTCAGTAATATAATGAGATGAAAATTACTGAAAATACTGTCATTTGTTAAGAAATGTTTTCCTGTAGATTTCAAAAAAGCGCGCGCTTTTATTAACCAAAAAAGAAAGCTGACACATATCTGAAGTTGGCTACTGTTCCCCAAAAATCGTCTGCTACCATGTGAATATCATTCTCAGTTATTAGAATGATTTGTTTAAGATAACGATGGGGCATTTTAAATTATGAGAAACGTCAAAGTGTTGACGAAAATAATTAAATTTAATTTAAAGTTAATAATCCTTCAAAAGTCATGGCATCGGTGAGTCACGTGCAAAAAGTTCGAATACTTTATAAAACCATTTTGAGGTTACACCGAGGTTTGCCAGAAGAGATGCGCTCGCTTGGTGATGTTTACGTTAGGGATGAATTTCGTCGACACAAAAAATGTAATCAAATGGAAACTAATACTTTTATGAATGAATGGACGGTAAGTATTAAATAAATGAGAGTGAAATTTTATTACAAAATGAATTCTCACATAACTAATTACATACTTATATTCAATACTTATAAACATTGAATGTAAAATGAATTTAATTAAAATCAAAGGTTTTTATTAAAAATAAAAATTCAAATAATTTTTTTGTTGGAGAAATAAAGAACCGAAGTTATTTGCAGGATTATGCAATTTCTTTGGCAAAGCAATTGGGAATAAGAGGGCCAAAAACTGCGCAAAAGTTGGGCAAGTACTTAAAAGAAGAGGACCTGAATAAATTTTCAGATGACCAAATGAATCAGTTGTATGAACTAATGTTGGCAGCCAGTGGAAGAAAAGAAGATAATAAGAAAGGAGATCAGTAAATTTATTTTATAACTAGAGACGGATTGTTGTGAAAATGCCATCATTGTAAATAAAGCTTGTACATATTAGTAAATAACATAACAATATGGTAAAAAGTTAATGAATAAATAATTTTTTAATGAGTAAAGATATTGTTGTATGTAATGTCTATTGATATTTATTTTATTAGTATATAAAAACAAATAAAAAAAATTGTTGTCTTATCCTCAGCCAAGATTTTTATAAAATTTGAAATAAACTTTCAGTTAAGTTGACAATTGACAGTTTTTAATTTATTTTACATTCAATTTAGTCTTTATATGAATAAGACATGTGAATGTTCGCAATAATATGTATGATTATGTATATTAACAAAAAATTAATGTTACTCAATTCTAAAATAATCAAATACATTTAAATCAACGCGTAATAAAATTTATTAGAAAGTTTCTATTAAATATTTAACATTAGTTCTCTCCAGTAGTTTTAGATTTAATTTGAATGTATTTTCCTAATATAAATAAAAAAGTAATTTTGTATATTACTTTTATACAATAATACTTTATAATAATTATATAATTGTTATATTCTTAACATCTTACTTATTTTTAAGTTGTAGAGTATGAAGTGTCTTAATGGAATTTTAATAAAAATTTACTTGGATTTTAAGGCAATTTTAATGAATACATCATATTGGAAATAAATTTTTTAATGTTTAAATAGAATTGTGAATAATCCATGAGGTTGGGACCAAAAAATATGCGCTTAATGTGCACGGACACTTGCTCAGTTGTATTCAAATATTCGCGGTTTAAATAATATTCAATTGGGCTTGAGTGTGATTAGCTTTTACTTTCACCACTCAGAGTTGGCTATATTTATAACTGTCACAAGCAACTTCAAGAATATTTTCATCTTATTTTCGCATTCTAAGAAATAATCTAGTAAATAGTGAATATTTAGAAATTATTCAATCATGTCATATTGGAAAAATGCAACAAGTTTAATTATAGCTGCTAGAAATGGGATGAAATGTAATAAATTAGGAACAAATAACGTAAGAATAAGTTAAGAAAAAACATTTATATATATGCATTATTATCTGATAAGAATAATCGTATGTAAAAAAATTACAATTGATTATTGTGTTTAAAAAAATTATAGTAAAAATAATTAACTGAATTATAATTTCAGTATGATTATAAAATCTTGGCATTGAAACGAAATAAAAAATCTAATTTCATGCCTGGAACATATGTTTTTCCTGGAGGGATGACAGAACCTGCTGATGCAGATCTAAAGTGGAAAAATGTTTATTCCTCTTTTGGTTTCAATGAAGAAAGTTACCAAACTTTATTTCCCAAAGCAAACTCCAGGCCGACAATTTTTAATGGCACAGTGAATGAGTTACCCCGAGAAATTTCTTTAAGAATTACTACAATAAGGGAAACTTTTGAAGAATGCGGCATACTTCTGTGCAAGACAAAGCTAGAAGAGTCCAAAGTCCATTGGACTCAATCTTTATCTTGTAAATTTAAACAGAAAACTTAACATTTACATACGTGAAAATGTTTAAATTTCCATTATCATTGAAATTATTTTCATTAATTTCATAACTGTTTTACATTTATTTAAAATCACTGTATATTATTTTAGTAACAGAAAATGATGTAAAATCGTGGCAAATTAAGGTACAGGCAGATGCAGGAAACTTTTACAAAATGTGTGAAACGTTTAAATGCTATCCAGACTTGTGGTCTTTATTTGAATGGAATGGTTGGTTAACGCCAACAGCCCACAATAAAAAACGGTTTGAAACAGTTTTCTTTTTGGCAGGAATTGAGTACGTACCAAAGACAAATTATTGTACAGAAGAGTCAGAAGATTTACGAGTGAGAATACAAAAATAATTCAATGTTAACATTTGCATCTAATTAAGTAATTGTTAATATCATTATTTTAGTAATTTGAAATAGAAATTTAATATTTAATGGAGCTATATTTTTACTTATTTGTTTTATTTTTGTGTCATCAAAAACAATTTTTTTCAGAATGGTCAAAAGTCAATGAAACAACTAAACATAAAAAATGACATTTTTCTTATTATTCTTTCATAATGATTTTAATTTTTTATCATTATACAATTTGAATAGATATCTTAACTTGCTTCCATTAAATGAGTATTTAATTGTTAAAAAACATAATATTAAATACTTCATATAAAAAGAAACTTAATTTCAGTGGGAAACGCCTTTAAATCTTTTGAATTCTTATGCTGCTCTATTACCTCCCCCACAATGTTACGAGCTTGGTAGAATTATTCAATACGACAATCTCAACAAATTAATTGATTTTGCTAAAGAAAGGAGCAAATGTGGAATAAATTTACACTTCCCTGTAAGGTTTTATCAAGATTTATAAGTGTGAAATACATCTCGGTTCAATAAATTTTTATAGACAATGCATCTAAATTGCCTCTAGCATAAAAGTATTATTGTTTTTAAATTATTTCAATGAAAATAGTGTTAAAGTGTACTGATCTTTTTCTTCTTGTTCAGAGATTATAATTAACAAACATTTATATAATAAAATTGAAATAAACATAATTTAAAAGAATATTTTATATAATAGAAATTATGAAAGCTAAATGTAATAGGCTTAAATTGTTTCCAGGTAATAACACATTTGAAAGATGGGTTTGTTTTCCTTTTACCTGGTGATTCAGAGTACCCTGTGCAACCGAGCAAAATTGAACAGCAAATTTTAGACAATTCAATGATAACAATACTCGAATTTCGAGGATTGTCCCAAAGCCTGAACAGAATAGAAATGTACAGAGGGCAAAGCGAAAAGATCATTGTCTCTAATTACAAAAGCAACGATGGTCATTTTATTCCAAAATCCATAAATAAGCATTCCAAAGAGACTTCAGACTTGAAATCTTTTTTGTAACTTGTGAATTTACGAATATTTCAATACATTCAATATAAATACTTATTTAAACAAATTAATTGTTATTTATTGTTTAATTAAACATCACCATGGACAAATCCGTTATTCATAAAGATTTAATAATTTTAGAAATTATGCAAGTTGAAATTAGCATTAAATCAAAATAAAAACCAATTAATAACAATTAGTAAATGTAATTAAATAAAATTCATGTTCACATATATATTGCATTTATAATTCTGGTTAATATAAATGTAATGCCCAACACTTTTCAATTTTAAACCATGTAACGTGCGAAACTGATAAACAACTTATTTATCATGATGGCTATTGGCCTTTGGAGTAAGGTATTTCCATAAAAGCTATGAAATTTTCCTAACTCGTAAATAAGGTATTTTCAATTTATGTTATTTATTTCGTAGAATTTTGTTAAAACTTTCATTTGCACTTGTGGAGGAACAACTTATTTATTCATGTGTAAACAAATTTTGTGATGTAAATAAGGTCAAATAAAAACTGATAGGCAACTTGAATGTGTTTATTACTGCTAAAAATAATAAATTCGCCCTTTTTTCGCTCAATCAAGTATTATGTATTACAAATTAAATGAAGGATATTTTTCCCCTTACACTTTTTGACATTTAAATTGTTTATTTTTTTTTGTTTTTTTTTTTTTTTTTTATGGCCCGGGAACTGTTAGAATGAAATGTTCCATATAAGCCAATTATACAGTATTTAAATTGTTTATTGGTTAATAAGGGTGAGATATTGTGGGAATAAATACCTTGTGCCATTTGTCAATTCCATGAATCCATACGTCCGCTAATTCGTTGTCCAAAATCACTTGCCTGATGTGTTTCACATTAGTATTTACATTCTTCTTAAATGTATTCTTGTTAATTATTCCCCAGACCCCCATTTTTAATTTTACGTTACTAAATTACAATTTCATAAAATCGAACTTGTAAGTCATTACTCAATCGCGTTCTTGCTGTTTGTTTCGTTTATAAACAACGAAAAAAAAAACAGAGAAAAATCAAAAATTAAAACAGCTAAGGCTGTCTCACAAAATAACACACTCCCTCGGAAACAGTAACAACACTGCGTTGTACTTAGAAACTTTTCGGAATTACCGCGAACTTCAATTATGTTGCGCGCGCAATATCTGACCATAACACTGTTATAGTATTGCACTTGCAGATGTAGCCATCAAAAAGAAACATTTAAATGTATCTAATTAAATATATATATAATTTAAATGTATCTAAAATGTATCCAATTAAATTTAAAATATACCTTTAGAGAGTTTTAAAGTTTTTAAAAAAAATTTTAGTATGTTTTAAAATTTAAAAAATTTAAATAATATAATCGACACATTAAAAAAAAGACTGTTTTCATTACACAAACTTCCGTTCATACTATATGTATGCAGTCATGTAACAGAATATTTAGAAATTAAAAAAAATAAATTAACTCTTTATCCACACTATTTAATGTTTTATATTTCTTTTTCTGTTCCAGGAATGTCAAGTGCAGTTTCATAGAAGAGTTTACAACCACTATAACAAGTAAGTTTGCTTTTAAATTTATAGAATATACAACAAACAAACAATTAAGCATTAAATTTTCTTCATATTATTATTTATTACTATAATCATACATACAGATAGACAATTTGATATGACAATATATACCACAAATTCGATAACACGAACTCTTAATTACCAACAACATTGTCGCTTTAATCGCTATTCCTGCTATTTCTACTCCTCCCTTTCAACGTTTTATTACCTGACTTTTTAACTTTCGAAGTGTTAGGTATGTGCACGGAATGTCCAGTCTTTTTAAGATGATCGAATAATTTATTTTTACTCGGAAATTCCGACTTGCACGTAACACAACAATGTTTACTATCGTCCACCTTGACCTTCTCTTCACTCAATGTCTGTCTTTGCGCTTTCCTCAGTTCCTTCGCCTTCTTTCCTTTTCTTTTGACCGATACTGTTGGTGTTTCTTGATACGAATCATCGTTGTCTTCCTCGACCTTACTCAAATCCTCATTGGAATCCTTGTTCAAGTCCAAATAATTTTCCTTCTGTTCGTCATCATCCGTTGCTTTCTGATTGCTCTCCGCTATTTTATCGATAACCGACTGCCTCTGTAATTGCTGCAGTTGCTGTTGCTTTTTCCGTTGTTTCTTTGAAAGGCCCATCCTCACGTCAAAGTCCAACTCCTCCTCATCTGTGTTGGGTTTCATGAAAGGAGTCTGAATACTTCTTCGCTTTTTCTTCTTTTGCTTTTTAGCTTTAATAATCAATGCTTGTTCCTCGTCCTCCTGATCGGAAATCAGTTCTTCCTCCGATGTTCCAGCATCATAATCATTATCTATCGTTGTTTTTTCTGACGAGGATATAGGAAATTCTGGTCCTTTTGCGTCTGTACTACTGCCCTTTCTAGTAATGCCACTGTTCGATTCGGCATCAGAATTCAGTTCGCCTTCCGACGCGCAATCTCCGTTTGACTTGTCGCAGGTTGGTGGTGCCGCTGTCGGGAAGAGCGGTATATCTACGGAACTGGAGGAACTGGTGGAACTCACCATTTCGTTGTCTTCTTGCACCATCGTTGCCGTTAAGATCGCGACATTGTCCTTGTGCTTCTTGGAGTTTTCGTGATTCGCAAAGGCCTTGTGAGTTTTGAATAATTTATTACAGGCTACGCAGTACAGGTTGTTCTGATCGAAGTCATCGCTGTCCGATTCGTCGTTGCTGGATAACTTTTCACCAAATTGTTCGGCTAAATTTGCTTCGATGTTTTTTAGTTCTGACTCGACGTTCGAGGGCTTGCACCAATCCGAAACCTTTTGTTCCTGCAGTTCTTTTTGCCTTTCCAATAATTGTTGCCTCTGTCGTTCTTGAACTTTCTTGGCATTCTCCTTCGCGCGCTCTGCCAATTTTTGCGCGTGCGCGTGAACTCGCTTGTCGCGTTTGCGCACAAACGCCACAAGATTGCGAACTTGCTCGTTCCTTTCGCGTTTCGCTTTGTCCCGAACCTTTTTGTTTTCCTTTTCAACTAGTCGTAGAACTCGCCTGTTAGGAGTCTCGCGAATATCGTAAGGATCCAACCAGGCGTACGATCGTTTTGTCGTGTAACTCTGCCAGTGAGAGTAAAATGCATGAACAACATCTTCGTAGGAGCTTTTGGAATCACCGAATCCCGGGACTTCCGTGTCCGAGTCTCCGGGTTTATAAAATTCTGCGTCCTCGCAGGCAAGGCGTTCGAAAACTTTACGGTAAACGGTGTAGAAGCCCTTTTCATCGTCTCCGTAACCTTTGAAGCAACCGGTCGAGAAATAGGGGAAGAGATCGATGGAATCATCTTTGTAATTATCACCAATTCCACCTTTTAAGATGGCTTCGCGATGATTGTCGTACCAAGCGCGTTCATGAGGATCGCTTAATACTTCCCATGCTTGTTGTACTAATTGAAATTGCTCTTTAGCTACTTCGGGGTTGTCCAAATTCTTGTCAGGGTGCCATCTTAAAGCAAGCTTCCTGTACGATTTTTTGATTTCTTCGTTCGTTGCATTAAGTGAGACTCCTAGTACTTCATAATGGCATTTCATTTTATACTTTGAATGGTGTACTTAATGGATAAATATATGACAACCTGAAAGCAAAGTAATATTATGAGATTGTCTTCTTCTCAGAGAATTATAATCAACACTGGAAATAATATTTTATTATCAATAATGTAATTATCTTATTTCGCTTCTTTTTCTTGTTTATTATTTGTTATATTTTTTGTTTGTTTTCTTCTCTTATCTTATACATATTAAATGATTCTTTAATGGAACTTATTAATGAATATAACAATTTAATGAATAATTAGATGTATACAACATAACTGTGTCATATTTTTAATTACCATGTTTTCAATACAGATTATAGATGACCTAAATTTGAGGTTCTCTGTAGACAATTTCTAATTGCAACAATAAAACAACATTTTTACGACTTATTCTACGCGGATTAAATGTTTTAATTTGAAATAAGATAATCTTAAAACTCAATTAATCTTAAAAATTAAATACCACCATATATAAATATAAAAAAAAATTATTTTCATCTCAAAACATTGTAATGTAATTGATAATTAATAGAAATAACAATATTAATATTTTTTTTATTTTTATAATATATTATATATTATTTAATATATATATTATATATATATAATATATATTATATATAATTATATATAATATATATATAATA
>JABFPN010001863.1:0-25754 GCA_022817305.1 Leptoteleia sp. ZL-2020 | reverse complement strand
TATAGCAAGGCTTATGTGTGAAAAAGTATAAAAGTTCAATATTTATCCATTATACGAAGATCGTCTTTCATTTTCACAAAAAAAAAAACGAAATTACTTTCCGAACAACCCAATAAATGTATATTAGGGAATGCGAAATGTTGAAAATGCATATTTTTTATAATACAGGTCCAAAACCTTTTTTGTAAATTTCATATTCTCAAACTTTTGGGAAATAAAATTTTTTATATAAAAAAGATAACGGTACTTTCATATACCATCTCCTCATAAAAAATTCTAAAAAGTATTAATTTTTTTCCAAATTTTCTTTATTACTTATTTTTAGTGATTTAGATTATTGAAGCGCGTCCTATGGGCTGTGTGGATCTGTGCTTATTTTCGAAGATGGAGGCTCTGTTGTTAAGATGAGTACGAACATTTGTATATAAATTAATAGAATCAAACCCCTTTTTTACACTGTAAGAATAAGATATCAGTACGATATTTCATACTTATTTGTTTGTTATTGCAATATAAATAATTAGTTATTGTTAAATTTTGTTTGAACATTTTTAATAATCTGATAACATTAATCAGTTTCGAAGAATTTTATTTATTTTATAATTACGAGTTTGCATGAAAAACTCATTAAACGCATCATACGTTCATTTTTTAGAAAGTTCATGACGTTGAAAGTCATTCGATAAAAGTAGCGATGTTGTAATAGCTTTTCATGGTGTACTGATTCTGGTAATCTTTTTTTATTTAAAAGTATAAAAATTATATTTTTTTGTGCAGATTAATACATTTACATATAATTTAGTTTTAATTTATAGTAATTAAGTAAAGATCACAGTTAGTCTTAAATAATATCGTAAAAATAAGGACTAGGACAGGTGTTAATATATAATTTTAAAAATTTAACTTCAACAACACATTTGATAAAATTGTTGACTTTATTTATAGAGTTTTCTTGTGGAATAAAATATAGTATAACATAGTCTAAAGTGTGTGTGAGATACCTTGAAGAAGAATGACATGTGATTTTTACAGGATTTTCATAAAGTACATTTTGATTGCGTTGTAATAATTGTTATCATAATGTGTGATTACTAAAATTTTTATTAACAAATATGCATATTACCGAATAATAAAAAGATTGCACTTAAATGCGTATTTAACCAGGTGACTGTGTGTGAAGGAAAACTTGTTAAATATGACAAATATATAAATTCACGAGATCTCAGGTATAACTTTTTTGCACAAATGTCTCGAATAATATTTATTATTCGTGATTATTAACGAAGATACGCTTGAAATATTTCGTTACTTCATAAATATATCGACAAATCTAAGACTTTTTGTACATCGCTGTACTTTCGATAATACACTTGGAAAATATTGTAAAACAATGCATGGCTAGCCCAAAAATTCTTCTATTTCATGTTCGTTTATTATACATATACAGTAAATATACATAATAATGTGCTTAAACTGTGAAAACGTTCTCGTTTACGTCGAACTTGCAAATTTCGGAGCATGTTGTTAACAGTTACCGTCAAATTTACACTGAATAAAATTTCTTAGCAGTTGATACTATATTTGTTGATAAATACAAATTGGCAGTCAATATAAAGTTTATATAAATATAAAGTGTTGTTTATAAAGTACACTAAAAAAAGGAAAAAAAAAATAATTTGCTCAAGAAATAAAATCTATTATCAGTTACAAGTTGATCAGTAAAATATATTTTATTTATCATAAAATATGGTAGTAACTACTCACAATATGCTTTCAGTACTGTTAACATCTTTCTAATTTTTGTGTGAAGAACAATTTCATTTAATTAAAAATAATTTGAATAATGTGACAACTTCATTAAAGCATAATTTAATTCATAATTTAATATCGGAAATGAATGCATAATTTACATTATGAGAAATCGTATTTAACACAAAAATCATTTTTTTTCTTTTGGTTTTTATTATGAAACGCAAAATATTTTTGTTATTAGTTCGCACAATGCTATAATATTGCTTCCGAATTTTGAAGACGAGGTGTCAGTTTGATGGAACTCTTATATACATATTTAAAGGAATTGGTTTTAACAATTTATTATGTGCGCCGTTATTCGATTGATGATAGAAACGCGACCATTTTATCACAGTCAAAGCAAAGTACGATAATATTAGTATTATTCGCATCGCACATGGACTAGACTTGATTACTTATAATTAATAACATATCTTTCATGCAACGTCATAAGGAAATGAAAGAGTAAAGGACATAATAGCATTATACAAATGACAGTAACAATCGAAAAGTCAATTAACAATAATTTTTTTACTATAAATCTTGCTTTTATAAAATTAATTATAATTTATGACTTACACTTGCAAAATCAATTATCTTTTATCATACATCATGAACAGGAATATAATGAATAGTTCCAGTGTAATTGAGACATTTTCAAAACTATTTTTGTTTCAATTTTAAGTGACATATCAATACAAATTTACATCTTCAATTACATTACGTAAGCAATCAATGAAATGAACTTGATCTAAAGCACTTTAATAAATACATTATTTATTTAATACAATAAAATAAAAAGCAATATCATCTTAAATAGATTTTAATATTACTTTCTAGACTCATCATTTTCATAAACAGAGCACGAATTTTCGACTGGTACTATTGCTTGAAGTATGGAAGGCTCATCTAGTTTCTCTACACTACTACATTTACATAAATAGCATTTAAATTAATTAAGTACAAAAAGAATTAGAGACTTATTAACGGAATATTGGCAAGACTGAGTTTTAGCCAAAATTCGGCCATTGACTTTTCATTTTCTCGAAGCAGTACGTGCAAAAGATTATATATTATTGGCAACGATAAAAATTTAAATTACAATAGTAAATTTATATATTTCCTTGCGGAAAACCTTTGAAATAATAAAGATTCTTATTCGCTTGTGTAAACATTTTTTTACATTGAACCATTTTTAATGTAACTGACTTGAATGTATTGCGGCTTAATAAATAACTCGCAATGTCAAAAATATAATTGATTCACAAAACAGGAATCACGAAATAAGACGCAGTGCCAACCATAATTAATTCATTATCGTCCTTTAAACTTATCTCTTTCTTTCTATACACATATATATTAAACACTTTCTTAAATTAAACAGAAATCCGGTATTGCATTTTCACATTAACGCACGTAAAATAATCATCGCATGTAATACTTTCGTAAATATAAAATAATGTAAACCATCGTTAATTCTGGTTTACCTTTACGACACTTTGTGGCCTTTTTTTCTTTCTTTTATTTCTTGTGGAATATTTGCAAAGACGGAAACTGATTTGCTGACTTTTAACATTTGCTTGTTAAAATTTGTGAACTATAAAATACCTCGAATAAAACTCATTCGCAATCATGAAAAAATAACGTTTGGTAGACATGCGTTTCTTTTTTTTTACGAGCAACTGTAAAGATAACAGATCGATCGCATTAGCAATGTTATTGCTTTCGTGTCGTTAAATGTTAACACATATCACAGAATACGCATTATCCATGAAAGAATAAACGTAAACTTAAATGTCGCATTATAAAGTAACTCTAAATAATCCGCACAATTATAATGAAAGTCATTCGATTCAATTGTGTTCAAACCTGTGGAACCTTTCACTTTCCTTGTTTAATTTCATAAATTAATGAATTATTATATTCAAATACTAAATTTTAAGTGAAGATGAAAAATTTTAAATTGGAAAGAATGATAAAATTTAATAAATATGAAAGTAGTAATGAACAATTGTAATACTTATATAAAACTTATATAAATTTTGACTTAAAAACATAATACTAGGTAAAAGTAATTTAACGTAAATTATACGCGAAGTAAACCAAAATATTGTATAATTGTGATTAAGCACTAATTGGTAAATTCAATTGGAAAGTAAATTTTAACAATTTCTAAATAATAGAGAAGTCATCTTGCCATAAGATTTTCTAATTTTAACATTATACGAGTGTTTAGTTCCTACAGTTTTGATCACATTCAATCTTTTTCTCTTTGTTTTTTTGCCTCGAAATTTCAAAACCATAATATCTTTGCACAATACACTTTGGCCAAACAGTAGCCTGCACAGCAGGCAAACCAAAGGGGAGCACCGCAATTTTTTTTCGCAATTTTCATATATCCAAGTATGAAAGAAACGAAATTATACTCATTAGCTAATCAATCTATTGGTACGAATGGGAATAAGTAATATACGATAGATAAATCGAATATGAGACTATATATAAGTTATGAGTATATTACAGAACGTGATTAGTCTTATCGTTTAATCAATTTACATGATACAACCGCACGACCATTCGAAATTCCCAGAAGGAAACTGGTCTGTCTGTACGGTTGTCTTTTTATTAGACGATTTTTCTTCTAAGTGATTAATTTATTAAGATAATCATCTTATGTCGCCGTAGAACCTAGAAAGCAAACAAAGTTATGAATTAAAATTTTATGTACATATATTAGAAGCTAAAAACATGATATTTAATTGAATTTGAATTATAACGTACCATGATCACAGTGTCAGGGCGGCTAAGACGTGTTGACACAAAGACTACTGATTGAGCAGTGTGTTAGTCACCTCAGAGATGGACAGCAAAGGACTCCCAGCGTCCGGTTTGGGATCTGCGGTGCAGATGGGCCCATCGGGGATACCGATGAGCCCACTGCGTGATGATGCGTCGGATAATACAAGACGCTGTTGTTGCTGTTGGTGGTGTTGGTGGTGTGGGTGGTGCTGGTGGTGGTTATGTTGTTGGTGGTGATGCTGTTGCTGTCCGTTCCCATGGACATGTTCATGCCCAACCCTATCCCCGTCCCCGATTCCGTTGCGGATGGTAACATGCTGAAACCAGAAGTAGAGTGCCCCATCATTCCATAGACTTTTGTTCAGCTAAATATTTTATTTAGTTTCAATAATTAATTTTGGCAAAATCCGATTTTCATCGCACGTATGGTAAAATTGTTATGTTATTGCTATTGTATTTAACTGACAGATTTCTGTTAGTTTAAAACATTTAATTCACGATCAATTTTATATGAATGATAAAACACTTAGATATTTGTGGTAAATTTCAGGAAGCATGAATATCGTTTAAGACATACAAAAACTTAATGGTTCATTCAGAAATAAAATATATTTTATATTAAATACTGAACAAATTCAAATGATAATTGCAATGAAATTGAATTTATATAAAAAAATGTAATCCTGAATTTTATAAATTATATATAATCAATATATAAGTCGTGAGAATTATAAAAAGAAATCTTGAATTTTAGGACAATTTTGTACATATTTTTATATTAAATTATAAGAAGAAAAACAGAAGCATAACTATACGAATAATCGTAGATCACTTTTAATTTAATCATATTTATTCTTATGTACCAAATTCTTGAACTGAGTAATTACTTTGCTATGTTTTTCCAATTATATTTATTTCTCTTTACTTTCATATAATTTTACATTTACCTATTTTAAATTCCAAATATCAAAACTGTATTTTAATTTATGAAAATTATGAGTATTTAACAAATTAGTATTTTAAACATGTTACAAAGAGCAAATTTGCTTAAAAATCTCTTCATACTATATAAAATACTGATAATAAATACGATAATATACGATCATATTATGAATAAATAATTTTTCATGCACTACACTGAATAACTAATTTAGAAATTTTTAATAAATATACACATTTAAAATTAATATCACACTGTGTCACGCCTTTCAAAGAATTATAAGTGCCAATGAAATAAAATTACATAAAGTAAATGTAAGAATGCATTCTTTTATCCGCTATAAAGCCGAGTGCCAGCCGTGTGTTATCAACGTCATCATTTATTATGCTTACTCATGACAAGTATAATATATATATATATATATAAAAAGATTTGTTGCATGAATACATAATTCTGAATCACTTAAGTTCAATTATTATCCTATATTTTGATTAACACACAATAATTGTATAAAATTTAATTTTGGAAAAAATACTTTAAAATAATGAAAACTAAATTTACTATTGTAGAGTATAAATTGTTTTCTTCTAATATTTATTAACTAAATTGACTTCTTTTATGGTATAAGAGAAAAAAAAATATTTTTGGAACATCGCGAGCAGTACAAAGAACAAAATAATAATTGGTGAGTTGGCGGTGACACTCACTGGGACGCGTGCCTTGGCGGTGCGGGGTGGTGATGGTGGTAGGGATAGTACTGGTAGTGATGGTGGTGTTGGACTCCTTGCCATACCTCGGAGCCCGCATCTCCTTGACTGTGACTCGGATGCGTGTGCGCGTATCCGCTTCCGGTGGTACCGTAGTGACTCGTGGTCACTACGGGGTACTGCTGCTGTTGCTGTGCTTTTATTCTTGGTGGACTTGGAACTGTGGCTTGATTCGTTGGCGACGAACGTTTCCACTTGCAATCACCGTTAATTGTATTCATCTCGGCTAAGGACTTTAGCGGATCGCCTGTGCTTGTGGATATCTATCCAATAAGTAAGAAAAAAATATATAATAATTTATATAATATCAGCATTTATATTTATTAATAGATATGGTCAAGTCTGAACATAAAGATCATTAAAATGGCATTTTTAAATAGTTAGTTAAAATATGTGACTCTTTGTGTATAGAAAATGTTTGTAAAACTTTGAATAATTCTCGAGAATCCTGAAATGTCTAACAATTTTTTTTTTAATTTTTCTTGGTTCCTACACTTAGAAAAATTATATTATGTTATTATTTTTATATCTTGCAAAGTATGTACCAAATCGCCTTTCATCCTCTAGAAATTTGTTACAAACCTGCACGTTAGCAGAATGAGACGAATGCGTAGACCTTGGCGTAGGAGGACTGTAACTTCCATTATTTCTGGGAGGCGTTCGAGAAGGTGGAGTACCCCACATGAGCACTGTTTGTCTAGGTACCTCACTGCCGTATACTTCCGGCTTAACGTCTTCCATTTTTGGAGTGAGAACGCCGTTCGCCGCCGCGACTGGAGAGCTTCCCGCGGAATTGCTGGACGACGCACCTTCCAGGGAATGTCGACTTCCGGCGCGAACAACATTCGCGTCCATGGGTGTGTGAATGGAAGCTCCCGTCGCGGGGCTCGCGGCGTACGGAGAACTACCGACACTGCCGGGATGCCTTGTGTCCGGGTAACTATATTTCGGAGAATCACTTAATTGCTGACTACAATACAGTTTTTCTTCGGATTTACTGGCTAATTGGTGACTATCGTACGTTGGCAACGAAACGTCAATGAAACCGTTGTACGCCGTTGTCGTGTGATATTCTGGATAGTAAGAACCTAGTGGCCTGTACTGGAAAAGATTTTCTGTCGCGGTAAGGTACCTGAAAAAGTAACGTTTATTCATTAACCAGAACATTTATTTATTTTATATTGTTACTCCTTAGAATAGAATACAAAACATAGTTGTAAACTAGAATTACAATTTATTTTCAATTCCCCCAATTATTGGTGAGAATGTAATGGACATTTACAGAGTGGTTTTTCCTCGAAAAAACATCGCTACTTTATGCGTTTCGATTGCATTATACGTTTGAAGGCTTCCCTTCAATCAGCAATATATATTTATACTGACCTATTGTCCAAAGCTGTTGTCGGATATAGGGTTTGATGATAACTTCCGGTGTGGCCGATATATGTTGTTAATGATGGATCTGAACTCGCAGCAACGGCCGTAGGGGCGTAAGGTGTTGGATACATTGTGTTTAAATTACTGTAAGCGGCTGCTACAGCAGCGGCAGTGCTGGTATCAGTCGCTAAGTAATCTACGGAAGCAACCGTCGGCGTTGCCGGTGGTGACACAGAAACTTGTCCGGCAAGTTTGGTACGTTTATTTCGACACGTCGAAAGGAAGTCGCGTAATTGTGTTTTGTAACGCCTATGAATGTGTACAAAATGTTGTTTATATACGATAACTAAAATTACTTTGTGATATTGGTATCATTGAGGAAATGTTTTTATCTTTTAATTACCTATTGACTCGTTGTGGTGTTGGTTGTGCAGGCAGAGTTGGCGTCATAGTGGGTCCAGAAAGACTTTCTCCATCAGAAAAATAACTGTTGGTCAAACCAGCGTCTAAATAACTGACCTTGAAATCCATTGTTCTTTTGCCCAATAAGTCCCTACCCTCTTCCTCCCTGTCGAACACAAAATGTTAAATATTAATCTAATAATGTAAATGAATGCTGAATGATGAAGGATTTCAGCGCATATGTTTTATTTCACAAAAGGTAATGGACTTACATGAGAGGCCTGTGCGTGCTGATAATAAAATCTGGCTTTGAATTTTTGTATACAAGTCGGGAATGGGTTTGAAGCCATTGCCATCCTCCATCTTTAGTTTGATATCTATAAGCTATCATGCCAGATGCGCCAGTTTTTAAAACTGAAATTTATAAGTGATTAGAATATCAGTTCAGCTGAATACTGTTAACAAATTGTAATAAAAGTGTATTATAAACTTACGTTCTTGGTGAGCACTGGCTACAAAAACTAAATCATCGTAATGTACTAAATCATATCCTCCAAGATTTGCGAGTTCCGCGTCCGAATAACCCAGAAGCATTTTCCCTCGTTGATCCATCGACACTAAGGCTAGATCTAGTTTATGCTTACTTTTAAACATGACTTCTTTTTGAGGTACTTCGAGTAGAGAAGGTGGCCCGAAAGGCGTGCACAAAGCGAACAACGCCAACGGTGGTTCTTCTGTTTTTCGATTCTGACCATGTAATACTTTAACTCGACCCCTGATGTCCAGACGCTGAAAATTATTCACGTATTAGCATAATAATACAATGCAATGTCTTAAATGAATACATTTTGTTATTAAGAATAGCATATCTGGTATAAAGATCCTAGGTTGAATTTTTTACGTTGAAGAAGAAATTAAATTTTTAATTTAAGTAGAACCTTACCAGATTACATTTTAATACTGGTTATATTAGTGAACAAATTTAATTTAGGGATGTACAAGTCTGATCTAAAAAAATTTCTCGGTCTTCGAAGGGTAGCATGTAATCGGGTGAAAATTGGACTATTGTAAAGTTAAGCCCTTGTTTAGTTTCTAATGTGACTGCGACCTGGTCTGATTAAGGATGTGACACTTCAAGCCCTACTAATCCAATTAAAACCTTATTACACGTCGAACAAAAATAAAAAAGAGATAATGTTAGAATTTTAATTAGATTTAATATTAAACAAGTATTCAATTCAGTTGGAAACTTCTGTGTTCAACAAAGAGACTGATATATCAATTTTGATAAATAATAAGAATAAAAAATTACTCTTTTTCTGGAGTCATTTACTGTAACCAATGGGTAGGTAGTTTATCATATGATTGTTTACAGATGGAGAGAAAAGATTAAGAAAACTTACTAAAATTGTTAGTTAACGTACTAAGATTGTTTTCTATTTTAGTTTTCATAAATTTATATATCTAATTTAAATAGACATTTAGTAGTTTTCATGTAAGCAAGGATTGTAGGAAAATTGTAATTTATTTAATGTTATTTATTCTAAAACAGTCAAATATTAAATTATTTACATTTAAATTCTATATTTATTGTGGTGTAAAAAAGTTTAAGCATCAAGTTTTACTTATTATAATACGGTTGTAGTAAAATTAGCTAATGACATGTAAAACGTTACGAGGAGTAATAATGCATAATTTTCGTGAAATAGAAACTACTTTTTGTAGGCGTAGAAACAAATTTTTAGCTACGTCAGGGCAGATGAGTCTTGCGGGTGCGACAGGTAAAACAACGGAGGCCGCGCGGTAGCGGCGTCGTAAACCTTTTACGATTACAGTTTCATTTTCATAAACGTCAAAGCCGGCGAGTTTTTGCCAAGTCAGACGCTATGCCGAAGCGTGACTCCTCTCGCGACTTTCGCGTCTTTTTCGCGAACTTGCGCGGCATAGCGGCCATTCATGTTTGCCGTAATATAATTAGTAATTTTCACCGTCACCAAAAGAACTAGTCCTGCTTTTACACCAACTTAATGATAATAACTTCCATCTGACCGAGCGAGAGGGTCTTGTGCTTACGAAAGCAAATGCATACGTAATACGTTTAAAATTTAGTCTTCCAATAATATTTCTACAGAAAAAAAATGTAGATTTTAGTTTTTACTTTTAATTTCAGCGTCATTATTTTTTATTTTTATCAAATTTGACCTTCTTCTTAAATAAATTTAACAGCTTCTTTGTTAACATCTTTGAAAATAAGTATTTTTTTTAATTATTCTTAAAGTTCCTTTATTTTAGTACTTTTTTGTTTATCAAGTAGTTAAACAATAAGTATTTCGATTGTATTTTGATTAATTTCCCTTTGTGTTATATATAGACAGACTGAAACTGTAAAGGATAGTTGGTTTTCGCCTCATTTATTCATTGAAAGTGTAATAAAACTTGCGGCCTTACCAGAAAACCGGAAGTGTTGTCGAGCAGACATCGGAAGCGCACAGTGAAACTGCGTTCGAGGAGATGACTGTGTTGCGGAGATAAAGCCTCGTGCAAGGGCAACGTAGCACTTTCCGCTGGCAGAAAAGAATTCCACATCAATTGCCTTTGAAGTTCCTCGCGATCTTCGCTGTGCACCAATTCGTATACACTTTGATGAACAATATCTGACTGTGGTTAGAAAATCATAAACATTAGTTAATTGCTTAATCAAACTTATCTTCAATAATAAATTCTTACATCAAATCTTTCTTTAATTTCAATTTCAAATTCAATATCTTCAATACAAAATTAGTTTATTTTCAATTTCAAGACTATTTTGCCAAACATTCGACATATGCATTTAAATATTCAACATTATTTTGATGAAACCCATTATCTTTCGTTCATTTTACTGTAAAAGAAATTAATGTTATAAAAATAACAATAAATTCTATCAATAATTTTTATTTTATTATAAAGATTCAAATTTAAAAAAAAAATTGTATAATCATATATTAAAAATTTAATGACATATTTTAGTTAAAAGATATAGAAGACAGCGTCTAAGAGACGAAATCAATTTTGTCTCTTGCACTTCTACTATAAATTCAATCTCACACGTGAACCTCTTAAACCTGCATTATTTATGGAATAAGGAAATTGAACAATAAACATTGTATGCCTCGCGTTTCTGAATCTCGTGACTAATACTTGCGAATGATCGTGAGTTCACGGATGATGAAATCTGACCATTCGATTCGCCAATGGAAAAACATTTAAATTGCAGCCATATGTGCAGACATGCATTGAACAAACGTTACACAAATGTACCTACACTGAGAAAAATGAAATAGTATGTTTATCAATAAATTCTGGGGTATTGAACCTATATGTACTCTGTAGGTGTATAGAAAAAATTCCCAAAAATTATAAGTGATACACATACAAAAAACGTATAGGTTCAGTATTCCAGGATTTATTGCTAAATATGCTATTTATTTTTCTCGGTGTACAGATTAATATAAATTTGCACGAGAAAAGTAAATGCTTAAAATTTCAACATAAATTTTAACTGAATTTCAATCAATAAATTTATTATTTCATATGACTTCACGAAGACAAATTTAATTTTTATAAAAGAAATGTCATTGTCCAATTCTTTTAACAATCGGATCACTACTGTACGCATGCTCTTTCCTCCCAATTGAAAAGTGTCAATGCATTGGACTTATTGGCGAAACTAAGCATTTGGTCCAGAAAATTGACGAAAGTGGAGGCGCAAATTCCACGTGCTTTAGATAATCATCGTCTGTGACTGAAAGGTACCTGTAATAAAATACGACTTGCAGCTAGACACGCTGGGCGCGAAAGGGCTATTGGTATGCATATAATAGACATCGCACGGTAACACGAAAGTCGTGATCCGCGTATGCTCCTGATATACGGGAGTTGGAAACGCTCACTCGGAAACTTGTCTTCTATCGCGATCTATTATTATTCATGGTCAATGCTGTGTAGCGACGTGCTGGTGACAATCATGACTACGTAATGGTCAGCACACCAATTCGACGTGTTAACCTTACGAGATTTATTCAACGTCTCTTTAGACTTAGCTACATGTCGCTACGTACAACACTAGGATGTGTTTTAGAGCAAGCCATGCTTTCTTATTTCGCTTTTTTTTTAAAGGCACCATCAATAGATATAAAGAATAATGACCTTTGCACTGGCATTTCTTTAAAACTGTTTAAACTTGCTGGTGATGGTAAAAGTGTATTTTAATATAATATTCAATATTCCAAGTATTGGGAGCGCAAATAAGTCTCCGGCGTTTTTAATAAGATATTTGGTATTCATTGCGAATTCAAGGTACCTACACTGAGAAAAATATAACAGAAAAAATTACTGTTTTTAACTGTATTTGAGCCACATGTCCGTCTTTTGATAAAAATTACCGTTTTTTAACAGGAAAATTTTCGGTTTTATCTATAAATATGACATTTAAAACTAGTGTATTTGCTTTTAAAGAACAGTAATTTTTATTAAAAGACGGACATGTGGCTCAAATACAGTTAAAAACAATAATTTTTTCTGTTATATTTTTCTCAGTGTAGTGTTTTAATTGAATGTAAGTGCCAGCTTCTCTTTTGTGTTTGGATTGAATCCTTATCGTATAATGTTTCCAATTATGCGTCTTTGTACACTTTCGGTCCTCCGCTACGTTCTTTGTCTTCGAAGTTAATTTTACTGTTCTTCAACTTTTTATACCACTTCTCTCACTTAAGATAGATGTCCTATTTAAAGTGTATTGAGGAAACTAAATTGCATCATTTGAAAGGTAAAAATTGATACCGATAAAATCTTGCCAATCAAATTGTTAGAGCTTATTTCACCCTTCGAAATATCCGACTTGACTTTAACTCCATTAAAATTTTAATTAATAATACCGTGAGGTATAATTCGAATGAACATAATTGTCGATTAATTTCGCGAAAATTACATGTTGCGATCTAATTAATAATTAATGCAGCACCGTCAACATTGAATGTCAAAGCTTGTGCTCAAACAATGACGCTATTGTGCGTTATTGCAATAAGATTATCTTATAGACCTATTCCGATTAATTCTCACGAGCATGAATAATTTGTCACTGGGCATGTGTCGTTAAGAAAAAGAACAAACTATGGGAACTGCGAACTTGCGAAACGAAATGTTTATATTTTCTTCCTATCTTTACCGTCAAACTTGCATTCATAATTTATTCGCATTATTACGCCAAGCTTTTCGTGCCAGCGATGTTATTTTCCATTCACGCAGTGACGCGTCGATCTTTGTTCTTTTTCCACACCTCGGGAAAAATGTGGATTCCAGGCGAGGACCTCATTTTTATTCCATCGAAATTTTCACATTGGATCAAATAGTCATAGACAGAAAGTACCCCTAGTAAAAATGGAATATATATGGTCATATACTTTTTTTCTTAATACATATATGGTCATATATTGACATTAAGTTTTTTCTTATATATGGCAATAATTGATATAATATTCTAGCCACATATGCTTTTAATAATTTCCTTATATGGAAATCAATTATGACCACATATCGACCGTATATGACTGAAAACATATATGGACTATATATGGACCATATACATTTCATTTTTACTAGGGACTTGACAATTTAATTCGCGTGTAAATAGCATTTGTTTCTATTTTGCGTGAAATTGCAAAGTTAGAGTAAATCTTTGGATTGAGTGGTTTTGATTTATGAATCGTGCGACTTGCGCTTTCGTTAAAACGCAAATGCGGATGGAATGTGAAACAATAATTAAATGTTTGCGCGACTGCGAAAATGAAAGAAATAGAGCCGATACATTTTTCGCGCGCGAGTAAATCAAGTTGACCGAGGAGTGAACTGAGAAAGGAAAGCAGAGAGGGACGCAGAGATGCTGTCTTGATGCCGGCGGGGGTGCGCCAACGTCTCAACTAAATAATTACAAGCTCTTAATTAACGACTAGAGACTATCGTAAAGACATCCACGGGACCATCGTTCCTTCGAGCGGCTCGTGTTTTCGGATTATTTACACAACTACTTGCATCGTTACAAACGCTATCGATTTATAACAAAACTTTAGCCAATGTTGCTCGCAATTTTACCACCTTTATGAGTTTCGATACATTAAATTCCTTATTTATGATTGATGAAATTTATAATGATGTTTAAGGATTCTATAGACGGGCAGAAATTTATTAACAATTGCTACGATACTTTGTAATAACTCGGGGGTATGTGAGTATTTATGCCATCCCTTACAATATGGTGCATTCAAATTTGTAAAATACATTTTAAACAAATTCTTCAAACACACTGATAAAATCTGAATGAGTTGAAAAGAGAATTGCATTTTTCTTTTTTTAGAGTAATTATTTCTTTTCCTTAAATGCCTTTTCATAGTTTTATTTAGGTTAAGGAAATCTGACATATTAATCAAATCTTAAATTTCTCAATGTAAGTACACTGATAAAATTTGCTTAGTAGACCCAATTACTTGACAAATTTGTATGCATATAGGCTAACATTCAGAACTCCCATATGCATAAACTATTTTTTTAAAATATAATAATCACTCAGAGAATAATATGTTTGGCAAAAATTATCGATTAGACATGTAACTTAAAAATAAAATACTGTTTAAAATAATTAACTCTGAATATAAATTCTATTTTTTTAATGATCGCTCAAGTGTTTTTAACAAATTAACTCAACTGCACTGAAAAAAAGGCAACTAAATAGATTTTAGTTGGCGGAACGCAATTTTTCTCTCAGTGTACTTACAATTATGCGAACGGATTTTCATCATTACCGTAGTCAACAAACATGACCAAACGTTACTTTTCATTTCGACATAAAATGACCGACATTTACTGCGCGGGGCAAAAAAGCTTAATGAAGATTACTGACATTGCTAGTAAACTCGTCCCATACTTGAAAAAGTTGAAAAATTACTATCCTAAGTTAAGTAAAAAGTGTCAGCATTTTGACATATACCCTTGTGGAAAATAATGCTGAAAAATTGCTAAAATTGGGACTTTTCAGCATTTTTCAGCAAATTATTTCCACCAGGGTATCTTTCTAGGAATAACTGTCAACAAATTGGTAACTTAAGGTAGCAATTTCTCAAATTCTGCAAATATATAACCAGTTTACTAACAATGTTAGTATTTTTTTTTTCCACCCCGTGTGATTATACGAAATTAAATTTATTAATTGACTGCGCAGCAATCTAGATATTCGGCGCAGCGAGCAATAAAACGTTTCGATAAAAAGCTTATATTTTCTCACACGGCATTAATATAAAAACATACGGGGGGTGCGCGTTACGTTACTATCTGTTATTCTTGATCAATGTCGAATGTCGATTAATATGAAATTATAGGTCGTCTGTTTGTTGAGAAGGGAGAGCTTGAAAAGTCAAGTCGAGATTACAAAGAATAGCCTGTTATTACGACTTACGGTACACGCGGTATAATAGAGCACCGTCACGTACCTACGTGCAGTAGAACTTTAATCTGACCTATCGCTCTCATTAACGAGGTTAATCACAAATTATATTTTAATTACCGGACGATAGAAATCCTAACCAACTCGGAGGTTTTGGCTTGGTTACACCGCGACCGAGTACGCGGCGTTACACGTTCCTCGAATGCGAAGGTTGTTAAAGACTCTCGATCTGATGCGGGCTCTTATCGGGCAACTTTGGCGTCGGATTTTAATCTTTATATTTTACTGTTCTTCGACATTATGCTTAATTAGAAAAATGGCTCATTAATAAATAGTTATAACGTACTTTTTCATCGCAGTGGTAGCAAAGCGTCCCGAGACTTTTTTCTCAATATTTAATCAAACTTAATTATTTAATCACATAATTAGATAATTAATAATATAATTAAATAATTAAACTATAGTAGTTTTATGGCTCCATTATCTTATTTTCGTTAAATCATTTCATCGCTTTACTTTACTTCAAACAAAAAGTAAGTCAAGTAAAAAAAAGTAAAATTACTTTACTTTAAATAGAAAATTAAGAAAGTAAATAAATCAAACTAATTCAGCGTTTTCACATTGGTTACAAACAAAAAATTCTTTTTAACAGTTACTATTAGTAATATTACCAGGCAATATTTAATATCCACGAAACACTTTGTAATTTCCAAATGACCTTTATGGAATATTGTAACAATATCATTAGGTTTGCAACGCTCTTGTAAGCAGATCGTGAAATTGCGATCATTATTTCCATCAACGAAAATACCAATCTAACAAACGATAAAGTTAATATACTTAATTTTGACACTGCACTATTCCTTAACGAATGACACGATGAAATATGTTTAAGATGTAAGTTGTAACTTATATATAACTCATATATAAGTATCGGGTATTGACAAAGAGGTCAACGTTCCCAAGGGTCAACCGGCTGGTGCAATAAATCGTTAACGAACATGACGAAGTGATGAAAACGTTATTCGGCACGATCAAAGAGTTGCTACAAATTAAAACAAATCAGAGCCATAATAATAATTAATTCGCGGTGCACATTAATATCGAGCAAAGCCACATATCAGTTGTACCTACGCACGTTTGCGCACCGGGTCTTGCTTCTCTGCAAACTGAGCTCTTAATTACGTGCAAGAGATATGAAGCTGTGTTTTTAGACTTGGCCTGAGATTCGAACAAGAAAAAGGGCGAAGGGCAAAGGATGTAAGTGCCCCGGGATGTTTCGATTGTGTCTTCATTAACGCTCATTAATTGTCAAACTAGTGTGCATAATTCAATCTCGTTCTCCTCGGCGACGCCCTTTTTACGGCTTGATTCATGACGGCGCGCTGGGGAAAAATGTTGTATTAAAAATTGCCGTGCCTTCTGACATAGGAAGGATTACCGTCTGTGATGTTCAAGCGATTGTTGTATACGAAGAGAAAGGATTATTAAAAATTACTGACATTGCTAGTAAACTGGTCATATGCACTGAGAGAAGAACATATCAATTTTGTAATAAAAAAAAATTACTTAATTTGGCATTATCTTACAGAATACCATTATATGGAAAACTAGATGTTTAAATTTGTTAAATTAGTTTATTAAATTTTAGTAAACTGTTTAATAAATAGTTTATGAACGACATAGGCAATATGAATATTTCTTTATTGATAAAAACTCGAAACTTAGACGGGCACATAGGCAAGTTGAAAAATTACAATTTTAGGGTAATAAAAAGTATTAGTACTTTTAGCATTATATGTATGCACTTCAGTAAACCATTTATATGGAATTAATTATGATATTGAAATATGTAGAAAATGGGTTGAAGATAAATACAATTCTAGCAATTTTAATAATCACCATACCATACAGTACAACTACATTTGTATGGTACTAAGTACAGTACCAAATTAGCAAATCTCTGTTAAAAATTGGTACTTCTTTCTCTCAGCGTGTCAACATTTAAACCAACACGTTTATAATAAAATAAATCACAAGATACATCCCCATTTACGTGTAAAAAAAGCAAAAAGAAAAATGCAATCATTTATAGACTTATTCCGTACGAAGCGACGAAACGACAGTGGTATAAATGCGCGGGAATAATTTTTAACCGGCATCATTAATCGGAAATGGAGCGATGAAATGACGGGATGATTTTTATAATTGCGCACAATAAGTTATGTTGTTATCTATTGCGGAGCCCAGTGACTGTGCGTGACCATGTATAGGAACGGTGTAGCCAAGGCACGCGACACGTTTCATTCCACCTCGTCAGACTGGAGCGCATACGTGGTTGTTAGATAGGTGTCACGTGTGGCGCGCGCGAGGGAGAAGGAAAGCGGTGGCCGCGAGGCGAGCGAGGGAGAGGGCGCGAGGCGGGCTACGGGACAGCGCGCCGCGAAGAAGAAGTGTAACGATCGCGGCGGTGAATGATGCACGTGTAAGCGTAAGAAGAGCCAGCGTCGCGTCATGGGCGAACTCGACAAACGCTTGGCGTGACTGGCGCGTGTTCGACGCACGACAGCGCCAACAAATCGAGCATAAACCGTGCCTCGACTGCCGGCCGTGACGTTAAGTAACGCGCCACGGATCAGAGGGCGCGTAACCTCCGCCACCCTTTGGGAAAGCCAAAGATGCCTCCTAGCACGGCATCTTTATAATCAATCCATTTTACATCCGCTTATATAGGTCATACGTGCAATCAATACCCAAGTTAAATACTCGCCTAATCGCCTCGCCATCGCTTTTCTTACCCTTAACACCGTCTTCGCGAATTCGGGCATGCGCACGAATTTCATCTGCTGCGTCGTTTTATTTGCATCGCAAGGCACTTCCCTTTGCTTTTGCGTACCTTTTCGTTTTCTTTTTTTTTTTTCTTTTTCTTTAGCGCTAATGGGAGGCAAAGTTATAAAAAAGAGAAATTTTGCTGGAGGTCATTTAATGCGGTAATTTTGCAGTACACGGTGATGAAAGAGATGTTACGAATTACCAATTTTCATACCGATTTGAGGATTTATTGGAAAAGTGAATATTTTTTAATGTCTTAAATTGAACTATTACTTTTTCTAAGTGTACAAATTGAAAGGATAAGTTATCTAGATTATACGTAACCGGTATGAATTACTGAATTAACTCACAATAATATTTAATTTTGCATCGAATAAATTGTTTAAGAATAATGTCATTGTTTATTGAAATGTCTTTATCAATTATTAAATGTTTAAAAATTAGAAAATTTTGAGTTTGGCAATTTTCAAAATATGATTTCTATTTTAACTTAGAATGAATCATATAAATTTACACAAATTATGTGAATTTTTAAATAATTGTAATTACGTTTCTCAAATATGAGTAATTGTTAAAAATGGTCGACATTTTTCCTCGTAAATGTATCTAATTAAATTGTAGCATTAGCGCTAAATATTGCCATTAATTTTATACACATAAATACTGTACTACATGATAAATGACCACAGATATACTCATTTTGACAAGAAATATTTCAATTTAACTTACTTGATGGAAGCCAAGATAGCTCTCTATGCTGTGGGTAGCAAAAAACACTTCCCCATCACAGGTTAGTATCAATAGGAACCCATTTAGAGCCTGCAAAAAAAAGTGAAAGTTAATGTCATTTATAGACACGCTTCGTGTATTTTTTTTTTTTTTTTTTTTTTTTTTTTTTGAATGCATTTAACTTTAATTTACATGGAATGAAATATATTCAAATTTCTGCAGTCCAATATTATTTTATAACTAATAATAATAAGAACCACATTTATGCGACTGAATGTCTCATTACGATAAAAATGATAGGAATTGCAATATTTGAAAGCTTGTCCTAAATTCTCTTATGACTCAACTGCAGCACTAATAATTCTTTTCTACGTTTTATTGCGCATTTATTAATGTTTTGATTAAGTTCCAGTTTTTTTACTTTCAAATTAATTGCTTCAAATATTGAAATAATTTAATATTTAAGTAATTTGTTTACAATAAAAAAGAATTCATAATAATAATAATATCAGAGTTTAATTGTTTTAATAATTTTGCAATACAAATTTGTTCGGAAAACTTCGTAGTAACAATTTGCAACAAATTATTTTTATAAGAGACAGTAAAATTCCTTACAACATTCAATTAAACGCGTACGGTGATTAAACATTCGGTGGAAAACCTTTCACCGATAATGCAACGAAAATTACCATATAATGCTCCCATTGGTTATCACTGCGAGGGACGAATTACGAATTAAGTATACAAAATGGAATCCTCACTGTCATCCGCATGCGCGGATGCTGCTTTTTGATTGGGTAATAGGAAGGGTGAGCTTTGGGGTTGCGTCAATACGCGACCCTCGACTTGTGTCGCTTGGATTTCTCAACATATATGATTCACAGTCTAGTTTATCTGATTACCGTAAGCATGGCTGATTCGATTCTTTTAATTCGAACGGACGGAAGATCTTGTTTGTTGTTTTGCAAAGAAATTTCAACAAAATTATAATAAATGCAATTTGATTGGGGTTACAAGAAAGAGTAAAAGCTTAATAATTATAATAATAATAATAACCCTTATGCTTAATCTAAATAATTATTATTATTCTTAATACTATAATATTATTGTAATATTATATGTTATTATAATTATCGTTATTATTCCTCAAGGAAAATATTGCTGAAAACCTGCTAAAATTGGGACTTTTCAGTATTTCTCAGCATTTTTCAGCAAATTATTTCCACCAGGGATTAGTAAGAATGTAATTAAGTTTTTAAATATCAAAGAGCAATGTGAAATTGTGAAGAAAAAATTTAAAATTGAAGAGAGATGTGCGAAAGAAGAGTAGAAGGAAATTTTTTGTCTCGAACGAGCCGGATAGTAGTAATTGTTCGGCACAGAAGCCGGTCACTGAATCGGTCACGTGCCTCTTGAAATCGCGAGTAGGTACTTAGTCGCGTGTTCCATTCAGTAGCATGAGCCTTCGTTACCCTTCGATTTTCACCTTGACTCTGGCACTCGCACTATCACGCATTTAGTGTCCACTTGACAAATATTTTGTCCCTTTGATCGCACCTGAGAATGGTCTACTTTTTTGTTAATTCACATGAAGATGGACACGGTTTTTTTGCACGAATAATACGTGTCACTATATTGTGGTAATATATTACATTTACATTATTAGCAATTATATATTAATTATAATAAATGAAAATTGTATTTAAATGTTGCAAACACCTGCAACACTGGTTTTTAGAAAGATTTTTGAGTAACTCAGTTCAATATCATTTCTTTAGACGTAACCAACACATTACAGAATATCAAAGTGTGATAATAAGTTTATTATTGCCCTTGATCTAGTTTCGTCCTGTCAGGACGTAATACCAGTAAATATTACTATAATAATTATTTAATGGATTTTTAATTACTCTGAAATAATACAAATATGACAGGTATACCTTGTATGCCTGCAAGTAAAGGCAGTATAAATTTGATAAAATTTTGCAATTTTCAATATCAAACAAATTAATAATGAAAAGTGGAATATTGTTTCGAAAATGAAGTAGGTTTTTAGGGTACGAAAAATGCAGAAACTATACATATAAGTCGAGTTCTTCGAAGAAATAGGCCTTAGAAAGTAGATAAACCTTCGACGAGCGATACGAAAGGTGAACAAGAAAGGGTCGAAGCGGTATCTAAGGGAGGAATGGAACAAGCGATCAATACGGAAAGGTCTACCGGTGCCAGACCAAGGCTAGCCCGCGTCACCCACCAACCTAACCTCGTATAATCATCCGAACCTGTGCCCAACCTACGACTCCTGCCTTCCATCCACTGACTCACCATTCGAGGTTGTCTGCGCAAAGCTCTACCTCGCTCAAGCCTCAATCTGTAAATTCGCACTACGATCCAACTCTAAACTAGACTAGATCAAATGATTTACGCAATCCAGTAAACCAGGATTCACGTTAAAGCATCATCATTCAAATTAATACGCTGTAAAAAGAGTTAAAAGAAATATTACTTCTTAAAAATCAAGGAGCAGTAAGTAAAATAACATTAAATAATTATATTTCATACATAACATATTAATATATATATAATATAGATAAATAAACTATTTTTTTTAGAAAGGTAAATTCACATTTTGCTTTTCAGCATAGTATGATAATTAATGGTTTTTATTTTCAGTCGATACCATTTAAAGTAATATACGAATGAAATTCTTTCCTTTAATATAAATCGTTTACTGAGATTTGCAATAATTATGATTAATAAAATGTATGATAACGTGAAATCGTTAAGCTTGAATATCGAGCGTATTTCGTAATCTCATGTCGGACATTAATATTACATTTAATCGTGCATTAAATTCCATGTCATAATATTCAATACTTATGTTGTAAGAAATAACAAACCGTGGCAATTGTATTATTTCGTGATCATAAACAAACTCACTGGACTAAATAAATCAAAGTAAATGTTTTATTAAACAAAAATTTTATTTCATTTATTTGCGGTTATTTAAAGTAACTATAAGGCTAGTTTCGTCAATTAAGTGTTTTTAGTTTATGTTCGGTGAGAATGACTTTTCAATGATCTTATGGTCGTAAATTTTATTGCACTAAAAACTGACGTGTTCAATAATTTTTATGTACGCGCGAAGAAGATTAATATGATAAATTTGTCGTACAATTGTGCAAACTGGGGACGAATAAAGTATTAAACAATATGATTATTGAATTGAAAACGATTGAATTGTTCAATGTAGAATAATTACCACCCTTACAAAGTTGAAAGTTGATAACATTTTGTTACCATTGGTGCTTGTGCTGATAAGGATCCAAAACAGCTATTTTACCACACCATTATAGTAGAATTTTATATACCATATAGTAAAATTTTATATTGAGTATGGTAATAATCATTATAAGTCCATGAAAATTTACAATACTAATATAACAAATGCTTAAACATGGACGATGTCTTTCCAACATTAGTAGATATGATAATTTTTAATATAACACTTTAATCAATATAAATAGGCCATAATTTTAATTCTGAAACTCTTCAACATTTAGATTTTTTTTCTCCACTGTATCAGAAAAATAATCATTCTTAAGTGAACGTTATTACTTTTGGTGAAAGCACCCCAACTGATGGTCTTGAACTTATTTTGAAAATAATTTTGATAACACTGATATTAAACTGCCCAAACGCAAGAACGATGTACATCATAGATTCTTAAATACAGTATTAGATTGCACGTTTATGATTGGTCAGAAAATGTGGTGTTGCAGCATTGAGCGATGATTGGAGAAGGGTCCAGGTTGGGCCATGGGAAAAAGCTTATGATGAAAAGAAAGTCTCGGGTCTTAAGTGAATTCGGTAACGCAGTTAAGTTGGCTATTTAGAGTGGAGTGGTAGACCAAGTTGTTCTCGTGTTGTAAGGTCTTACTTGTTGCTGATGGTTGCATGTCTACGAGGCTGATCGTGCCTTTGGCGCGCTTCCACGCTGATCGTTTCGCAGGCTGATGCACGCTGTGTCATTAATTTTCCCTATGTCATTATCAGCTAACGCGATGCTCATTCTCATTTTTGGCAGCACATTTTTTCCCAAACAAATCTTACTTTCATTCGTTATCCCAACTTTTGTCCTTAACATCCGATTCGTAATATCTTTGCTCACGTAGAGCGATCACCTTTTTCTTTCACTTTTGGTGAAAAATTTTAGGACAACAATTTCATTCCTTAGGTGTAAAGGAATTGGAATATATTTATCACTTCCTATCGTTGATATTTCACTTAATATTCTTTTAATCTTATATTGTAATGCAAAAGATATATCATCGTTGCAAATCTGTGGAATTATTTAATTACCCTGATTTTTCTTTAAACAACGTACATTCGTAATTGTTCAGATTTTCATTTCTTTATCACTGTTACGCGAGGATAATAAATTATTTTTAGGACGTGTATAGTACATTAAGCAAAGAATTCGTATGTTTATAGTTAACTCTGTATTTTCATTATAAATAAAAAGAATATAATAACGCGTTGTCATACTTATCGAAGACAAAGAATAAATTGCAAAAAGTGTATTAAGAAATCTATCGTCCTTGTAAAGTAAGTCTGGGAACTAACGACCGAGAATAAAACTCTTTTTTCGACATTTTTTATTGATTAGGACAACAGCTGAGCTTATTATAAAACCATTAACCATAAAGGAAGCTCCGACGAGGAGGATTGCGGAGATATAATAATCAGGGCACCGAAAAAGGTTCAGCTCGTTAAAACAAAGATAATTCTATCTCGAGGAAATGGTTCGAGGGTAATAATATATTCTTCTGCAGTAATGTTACATGGAAAATAATAATACAACGCAGAAATACAATTGAATAATTGTTACGTTAGATTCTAAGTGTTATTTACCGGTCACTAGTTTTTTTTTTTTCAATTTAAAATGACATAATTAACAATTTGTTGTTGCAAAAATGGCAAAAAAAAGGAAGCGTATACAGTGGAAAAAAACTAAAATTATTGCCACCAGAACCTTAACGTTAAGCCAAGTTAAACATTGTAGTGAGATTTCCAACACATTTGATGAAATATGTATTGGAAAAAGTTACGAAAATTGCAGTGAAAGGCACTAGAGTTTTTTTTGTCTATTTTTCAGTTTTAATAACAAATGGATCTTAAAATACCAAGGGAAAATTTATGAGATGATAATATTTATATCTCGATTATCAAGTGATTTCAAGAAATATCAATTTAGTAAATTGACTACAGGTGAACAGTATTTTACTTTCATAATTATAAAATAATTGTGTGTACTGTTATACTTTGATAAATACGGCAATTTAATTCAATTTAAACAGAATAGTTTTGCGGTGCACGAGGGTGGAGTTTTAATTATTATACATTGAATTTGCGTTCGATAAATTCCAGCCGCCTAGGTGTGCAGGCCGTGAGAATATTACGTATGACCATTTGAAAGGCTTTGATGGACGGATACTATTATTTATTATATAACGGTCTGTTTAAAACGATATACAAACCCTAATAAAGGTTAAATTTTTATCTCAACCAAGTCCTTTACTCCGTCAGCGGAGAAAAAAAATGCATTATAATCTAAAAACCAGCGTATATCAGGTTGCAGTAAACTGAATTCTAATCTGTGATAAACTTATTATTTCTGACAACAGGTCATTATATTTTGAGAGACTGTTTTATGAATATTTGAGTTTTTACGCAGTGTACGAAAGACATTTCAAAGTTTGATTTGAATATAAAGTTATATATAAAGTTATATACTATTATATATACCTATATGTATATAATAAATAGCAAATAAAGTACTACGTTAAGTTGCCAAATTACTAACATTGTTAGTTAACTGGTCATATACTTGGAAAATTTGAAAAATTACTATCCTATGTTAGTAAAAAGTGTCAGCATATATTGTCAGCTTTCAAAGAATACTTATCAACAAATTGATACCTTTTGCCAACTTAAGACAGCTCTTAAATTTTGCAAGTATATGACCACTTTACTAACAATATCAATAATTTGTATTAATCTTTCTTCTCTGCCTACAGAATCGTGTCACTAATGGTAGGAAAGCTAAACCATACCCAAAATTAGAAGAAGAAAAAATTTCGCAATTATGTCTCCAAGTTCCGTGAAATTTACTTTAATCCTCGAATAAGTGAATCAATTAAGGAAGGGGTGGGGGCGCAGTGATTTGGGAGAAATTCTTCAGTTGGATATTATAGTTTGGTCAGCCGGCGTATCGCTTATAAATCGCAGTCCGATTGCCAATTTGTGCAACGAATGCATATAAGGCTATCCATCAATGGGTCCGCGAGGTGCGGATAACGACGCGACGAAAAAATGCTTGGATGTAGCGCGCGCCCACAGAGATAGGGGTGCACACGTACGCGGTGAGTTTGCCTATTGATTTATGGAAATCAAGGCTTGGCCGGTTGTGTTCGGCTTAAGTTCCGTTCGATCCTCGGTATAAATAATTCCTGGACCAGATACCCGCTCCCTACTCCCCCCCCCCTCCTCTTTTCATCCTCTCCTCGCGACTTCGGCTTCCCTGCCCCGTCCCGAATAAGCCCCGTTGCCATTCCGCCCCCCTCCCCCCCCAAACCCCCGC